>JABMDO010000617.1:0-25403 GCA_014851415.1 Cnaphalocrocis medinalis | reverse complement strand
ATATATAGTAAATGAAAGTCTAGATTTTTTTATTATTTTTCCTACGCAGTATAGCATGTCCTTATCAGATATATTTTATTCAAACGTTTTAAAAAAATCGTCCATTTAAGGGTATACCTACTTATATTTATAGTATTATTCCAAAAGTCATCCAAAATGATATTGAGGTTCTCATCGTCATCATGATCTAATCTCCGTTTTGGCCGTGATAGATGGCAGGCGAGCAGACGGATCACATAATGGTAAGCGATCTTTTCCCCCGTTTGGGTCCCCGGTACCTTACTAACAGGGCCAGATCAATAAATGACAGGAATAAAAACTGTTACAATGGTTATATCCCCGGTCCTTAAAATGGCAGTAGTAAAAGCATTTTTGCAGTTACAGTTTACGTCCCACTGTAACGGTTTGCTGCACTTAATGTCGAGGAAGTCCTAAACTGGACGTTACTCAAATAAATAAAGCGTATAACGATGAGCCGATTTTAGATTTGTTAGAAACGACTCATTGAAATAACTTGAATCTGTAAACACTAATATTCCATCAACACCATTTAGGTTAATGTTGTTGATGACGACGTTTAAGCTGTAATTAGATAAGTTAAAAAAATAGTATGCTTTCTTGCACAGAAGAGAACACATGTTTCCAAGAGCTGTGTTTCGTCGAGTGAGTGAGGGTCCTGGAGTCTCAATTGGTGGGAATGGGGTTAAAGGTGGGCCGAGCACATGCGACTATACTGGTGTAGCAAGTGTCTATGGGCGGCGGCAACCGCTTAGTATAAGCGCTCGTCTGCCACGTATGGCGTGTCGCACACACACTCAAGAGTCGAGGCGGAAGCGTTCAAGAGGCGCACCGCCTCTGACTTTTCTGCACAATCAAATATAGCATAGCATACTGCCAGAGTCGCGGCGCAGTCGAGGCGCAGTCGAGGCGGCGGAGGTGCAGGGTCGAGTCGGCGACGCGGCGCGGGCGCGCGGCACGCCGCCGCCCCGACCCCGCCGCCATTTTTTCATCCATTCCATCCATTTCCATATTGAATGGGTGTAAACGATGCGCTGCACCTCCGCCTCGACTCTTATATCACACCACCGCCTCGACTGTGTACTCGACCTCCGCCTCGACTCTGGCAGTGTGCTACCCGCCTAACACATAAAAAAGTGTCATACAACAATAATGCACAGTACATACATACCTTAGGTGGTATTAAAATATTTCCCGTACATAATAAGGGCAGCTTTTATGCCAGAGAGGCCGAGCGCTACACTTATTTTTAAAGCAGAAAATAAACGCGCATGTCTTTTTGATGGCATGGTTGTTGCCACGGTTACACTTATTAAATCATTTAAATAAAAATATACAAAGGTTCATTAAAATATTGTCAATTTAACCCTACACTACGGCATGTACTCTAATGCATAATATAAGGCTGAAGCCTTCCCACGCTTACTTTATTTGACGATTTGGCGCAAGTGGTTAAGCTGTGGTTTAGTTTAGTGCTATGGGAGTCGAGTTCGTCCCGGCATCGCCTCTACGGCTAAATGTATTAGTATCTAACTACAGATGTCATCGTAAACAACCTAGGTTCCCAAACAATCTAGTTCTACAATTCCGACAAAACGCCATTGACAGACAACATGAAATTAATTTCAAGCCAAGCGCAGTGAAAACTGAAAACATATTACAAGTGGCCTATTCTCATGACTGGACTGAAGACTGAATTCTTTATATCTAATATTCTTTATCTGTCTGATACATGACGGATATTGCATGAGAACTATTTTTCTTATTTTCGTGTTATCGATTATGACACTTGTATAAACGGATCGCTAGGTCGTTAGTAGCCGATATGTAACTGTCATAGACAAGTTGCACTTAAATTCGTAATATATTTTATCAAGAAACCTCTTAAAAAACCCAAAATTCTTTAAAATGTGAATTAAAAATCAAACAATAAACTCTATTTTCTCAATGGCTTTTGCTTCTCTTAATTTCTTTCCCTTCTTTAATACTCATAAACACATAATATATCACTTGCATATAAGAATACACATAAATGTCATTCTATCGTTATTTTCACTCAATATTGACCAAGTAACATTTTCCAACATAACGGAAATCATGAGAATTGCCCCCCAAGAAAGGTAATATTCAATCCAGCATTGACCAATGAAATCCTTGTTCATCATTAATTCTGATGTTAATTTATCTGCCGTTCAAATTAAACCAACAGCCCCCCTGTTGAAGGGGGGAGGGGGGAGGCTCGCAGCATACTCTTGGTGCAAATGAATACGAACGATGGGGCGGAAAGGAATGCTGCAAACCAATTTCATTTAATCGTGTTAAGCATGTAATAATGCAGTTTCAAACCATCCTTTATCTCTATGACAATTAGTATGATTTTTTTAATCAATTAGAATTGCTGTATGTGTTTTTATTGGAAAAATAAAACTAGATAGAACATACAGATGTTTATAGACTACTGGCCCGTGTTAAAAAAATGATGGGTCATTTGAACCACCAGATGACCTATGTAGAACGATATAAGAGCATAAAATAATAAGATTCAGCATTATGCCGTCACTTGTAAGCTGTCCAACTGAGTGCAGGTGAGAATTCAAAAGTACAGGTAGAGTGGGTATATTTTGGTCATATATTTTTGTACGGCATTCTTACTTATCGATAGATCCATGAAAAATAATAAGACAACGCGTAGTGCCGTACAAAAATGGTGGTCCAAAAATTCGGATTTTTCTTTTGATTTTCCGACAATTTCCAGGGTGAATTTGGTCATTTGATTTTGTACGGCATCAGCTTCATGCTATTTCAGTACTGCTTCTTATACATTATTCCGCAACGCCGTACAAAAATCATGCGACAAGGGGAAAAAACCGAGGGTTGCAACCCCCTCTCTTTCCGTGGTACAAAGGGTGATTTGAAAAAGTACGGCTTTGGTTCCAAAACATTATCTGACACTTAAAAGTACTATTAAAAATAATGCCGTCAACAAGTGATTGTTCATTTGAATGTATATCAATAATTATCTTAATTTCATCGTATTATTGATTTACAAAGGTGTAAAATCATTTGATCCTGTACGGGAACTTTTTTTTTAACATGATAATGTAAAATACAATTGTTATATAGTATTGCCGTTCAAAAGAAACTGTTCTGAAAAAAAATTATAGAGAAACACAAAAACTGTAATTTTTCAAATTATTGAAGAAATTTAAATATCATACATTAATGAAATATAGCAGTTTTCTACATTGTATCTCATGTTTTAAATAGTATTAACATAAATAAATCTAGGAAAAAATGATGCCGTACATTTTAATGCAGACCATATCTTTTAGGCTGATGAAAATGACGCTACTATCTAAAGGGTACTTTATGGCCATCTGATACAGTACGGCATTAATATATTTTGAAGAGAACAATTGATAATATGATTAAATCTCTATTAAGTGAAACGGTGTGTATATATATATATATATATACAAAAATTTTAACTGTCAACCACAGTATTGATACTGTTGTTCAACAGTTTTGTATACTTTTTGGTTTACTATATACTTCGAACATTATTGATACATATATATAATTGATTTTGTTTCATTGTAATGATGTGAAGAAATAAAACAATTATTTTTAAGAAAAATTTGATATTTTAATAATGATGATAATACAAAATATGGTTTTCCCCCTTTGAACCAACGAAAATGTACGGCATATGAAAAATATTATCTATGCATAAAATACTTTCGAAATAAATTAATTGATGTTGTGTCAAATCACCCCGTGATCCCACAGAAAGAGAGGGGGTTGCAACCCTTGGTATTTTCCCCTTGCCGCATGATTTTTGTACGGCGTTGCGGAATAATGTATTAGAAGCAGTACTGAAATAGCATGAAGCTGATGCCGTACAAAATCAAATGACCAAATTCACCGTGGAAATTGTCGGAAAATCAAAAGAAAAATCCGACTTTTTGGACCCACCATTTTTGTACGGCACTACGCGTTGTCTTATTATTTTTCATGGATCTATCGATAGTAAGAATGCCGTACAAAAATATATGACCAAAATATACCCACTCTACCTGTACTTTTGAATTCTCACCTGCACTCAGTTGGACAGCTTACAAGTGACGGCATAATGCTGAATCTTATTATTTTATGCTCTTATATCGTTCTACATAGGTCATCTGGTGGTTCAAATGACCCATCATTTTTTTAACACGGGCCAGTAGTCTATTATACGTAAATGTAATAATTATCTACATTAATGGATAGTCTAGCTTAGGAAATATTTGCAATACCTATTTTAACTAAAATGTAATTTGTGTTAATTAAGTAGTTATGAAATTATAATTTGATACCTAATATACCTTATAAGGTCTGTTTCTGTTTAATGAAACACATAACGTTAACATAGAGATGACGTTTTCCACCATTACGTGCCATTACCAAAAGATACTCTTTCCCTTAGGTAAACAAGAAAAGGTAGATTTTGTGAGTGAATGGAGTGGAATGGCGAATTTTCGTGTCGAAGGCCAAGATTCGGGTCGCTGAGCCAGCGTAGTAAGTAAGTAAGTTGTGAGTGAAGAATTTTCTTTAGGTTTAGATATCTTGCAGTTACGAAAAATGCAGAAAAATACTTATTCAGTATAAACACAATATCTGAATTGAGTTTCATACACTACTCTACGTGTCGGGGAGTCGTCTTCCAGCGTCACCCCGTATGTGCCTAGATGAAAACCACAATTTATAACTTGTTACGGAAGCAAACATATACGTACACAAATCCTTGTGTATCGTTAAGTCCTAGCACCTCGGGCCAACAGTCTGTACGAAAAGTGCCTGGGAAACATCGCTAGCCCCGGGGAATCACCGCAAGCCCGGGAGAACGTGAGAACACGCCGGTTAATCGGATTACGAGTCCCAACTACATTGCAACACCGATATAATAATTAAATTATTTCGAATTTTCGCGTATATTTCTGGGTGACCATCCCAAGTTGGACGGACAAGTTCAAAAGTATAAATTTTTTAAAAGTGACTATGTAACATTTGTGGAAAAATAGTTTCAAAAAGCGAGCGTATTCCTTCTTAAGAGGTCGGCAGCGCATTTGCGACTCCTCTGGTGTTGCGGGTGTCCATGGGCGGCGGTGGTCACTTACCATCAGGTGATCTGTCTGTTCGTCTGCAACATATCTCATAAAAAAAAAACGCAACATTTCTTATAGTAGTCAATCATACAAAATATCTATATTACGCATAGAAAGAGATTTGAGATGATGACCTCAAGAGAATCCCTATGATTCGAATCTTAATGACTGTAAGTCTTTATATTGATTAATACAACGATTATCAATTTCTAAATCAACAAATAGGCAATAACTATGAATCTACGGGTTACTTTAAGGGAATGTTCTAGACATAATATCATCTTATCTTCGCTTGGTGACCTCATCATCGCTTTCCATAGGGTGCGATTGTAGTCAAGCGTTAGCTCATTGTATAGTTAGCTAATAAAATAAAATTTGCTGCACATACCTATAAACAAAGCCGTTGAGACTTTGAGATCCAGTAAAATCTTGAAAAAACCCTTTGCAATTAATTTGATTTAACACGAATATAACCCACGAGATAACACAATGTGTATAATTTGAGTCCTGATTGAGGCTCTGATAAGCGTGGTGAGTAAACCAATATTGGATAATGTAACTATGCTAAATATGATCGATCTCAAGGATCTCGTGCTTACACGTAACACTTTGTTTGCTAATTAGCTTGTCTTACCCAACAACCGACTAAATTATTCAAGTAGAATGGGATTAGTCGTTAGACGCCTTGAAAGCGCGTAATAATAATACGTTAATACACCCGAACGAACGGAAATATGACCCAAGCTGAATTGCAACTTGAATCATGACTCCGAAAATTGTGAGTCTTTTCAAAGAGAACTGACTTATTTGATTTGCGAATCAAAAGACAAACAAGATGGAAAATATGTGACCTCTCTCAATCAATTAACTTAAGATTACTTTAACTAAACTTGTATCTAATGGATTGTTGTGTATGCGAATAAAAAAAATTGAGCCTCAAAGAACTGAAATCTTTTCACCATTATTTTTTCTGAAATCCACTACATAATAATATGTCTTCCGACGCTGTGGTTACTGTTTCACTATACATATCAAGTTGTGCTACGTATGATATCACATTTCCTAACCTCACCATCTTTGCTTTCCAAAGAGGCTTATCTTCACTTACAAAAGCGTAAGCCCTTAAGATTGCAGCTCCGAAAATATTATGTTCACGAGCGTACCTACACAGTGGAACAATCTGCTAAATAGCAGCGTGTATACAAGTGTGTTTACAGAGTACAGCGTGTAGCTTAGTCCAAACTACCTATTCTGTCTGACGTAAATAGACTCGGAATAACATACCTACAAGATATGAACTAAATATTGCGGGGTAGTTTAGCACTTGAAGGGTGCCATCCATATATAAATTAATTCACACGGTACGGGGGATGAAATTCGTGTGACGTATTTATGGATCGCAGCAAGCTTGTTTATAAGAGGAAATAAAAACGCCCACACTTCTAGATAATTGGCTTGATTGTTGACTTGATTGGTACAAAAAAAAACAGCCAAGTTCGAGTCGTACTCGCACATGAAGGGTTCCGTAGGAGCAAGTCAAAAGTCATGTAATGTAATGTAATTTTTATGGTAAACTAGCGGCCGCCCCGCGACTTTCGTCCGCGTGGAAAAGTAATTCTAATTTTTCTCGCCGTAAAAACCATCCTGAACTTCAACGAACACTTTAAAAAAAGATTTGGCCCAAATTGGTCCAGGCGTTGTTGAGTTATGCGCTTACCAACACATTTTGCGATTCATTTTATATTATAGATTTCGGTCTAAGATTATCATAGTCATATTTTTTTTATTTTTTGTGTATCGTTAAACTGTGTTAAAATGTGTTCGCCACAAAAAATAATGATAGTAAATATATTACAAAAATATAGGTCTGTCTTCTTATCATTATCTTTTGTGGCTTTTTTTGGTTCTTGGGTATGTGACACATCTACGCCAAATCTTACATTTTCGGAAAAAAGTGGCTGTGACATGCGGACGGACAAACATCGGGTTCGGTTTTTTGCTATCTGGCTACGGAACCCTAAAATCCAACAGCGCACAAACAAGCGCGTCATTTGTCGAATTAATGCTATTATATCCATGTGGCAGACGAGTGCAGCATTCACTCCTCCCCCTCATGCAAACGTGACCTTCATATTTCAATCCTGGGTGCATTGGAATACTAATCATCCTATGGGACGCAAATAGAAATTGCACAAAGAAGTCTTTAATGATACATTATAAGAGTAACTACAGTTCCATGCTGGTTCTTCTCCACAAAACGCAAAGACCAACCGGTGTCATGTCATATCGAACGTTTCAAAACCAAAACTATCTAAGATAAAGTGAGGTTTAAAATCGAACTTTATATTTGCGACATTAGGTAGGCAGATTCAAATTTATAGACCCAAACGCTACCCAAACTAACTATTTTTTATTTCCTTATTGTTTGCCAGACGATAAGGATAAAGACTATCGAATTGCACTTTTAATAACGATAAAACGAGGATACCACAAAATATACTGACATTAATATTACACACGGACACTGTTCAAACACAAGTGCTCATTACAGAAATGTTTGCCCATGGCGGTAATCGAACCCAAAACCCCCGGAACGCAAGGAAGGGTCACTATCAAACGCGACAGTCAATATTGGCTGTGGAGCCTGACGTTAGGATAAACATTCGCTATAGCGCGCAACTATGAACGCTGCGCTTTGCCATAGTCCAAGCGACAGCATGGAATTATTATCCCACTAATATTATAAACGTGAAAGTTTGTCAGTACGGATGGATGGATGTTTGCTCCTCTTTCACGTAAAAACTACCGAATGGATTTTGATGAAACTTTGCAATAATATAGCTTAATACATCATCAGGCTACAATTTATAAAAATATATACACATCCACGCGCACGGAGTGGTGGGCGGCAGCTAGTTTTCAAAAACAATCCATAAACATATTGAAACTGTAAAAAACATGCCTGCATATTGAATATAACTCACAAGAGATGATCAAGAACAGTACATAACAGTGTATTGTTTTAAACTTTCATGGTCACTAACATTCACACACACACACACACACACGTCATATAGCTTAAAGCGCTTGTGTTGGAGATATCAGAGAACAGATGATTTATAAAATATATAATACATAAATACATAATGCATTACCCCGGTTTCAAACTTTGTTATATACTTATAGCTGTCAAGCTTTATTGGTATACTTTATTTCAAAAATATAATTTTATTACAGACAAACTCGACGTGAGTCAGGGACCGGAAAACCCTTATTCAAACTTAAGTATATTGATAAGGTTCCCTATTATTAGATTACCCTATCAATATCAATAACGTTACCTTAATGATGTGTTACCTGATTATATTGATAATTCTATAAATAGGGTATAACTGCTTAATAAGTGTTACCTTATTGATTGACCTCTTTTCCCAGCATACACATGGTTCTACCTCTACGTGTAAAGACGTAGAGGTAGAAAGACAAATCTGCTGTTACCGTGGGAAAGTTTTACCGGAGTGATACCACGGTCTCACAGAAGACCGGCGTGAAGCAGCGCCTGCGCTATGCTTTGTCGCGTGAGTGAGGGTACAGGCCCAATTGGGGGGAATGGGGGTTAAAAGGCAACGCACTTGTTACTCCACTGGAATTCAGGTGTCTATGGGCGGCGGCAATCACTTACTGTTATGTAATCCGTCTGCTCATCTATCATGTATCACATTAAAAAAAATTGGTAGAAATTTCCGTGAGAAACACGCAATAGGTACTTCTGTTTGATACTAGCTGATCAGTAATTACCTCAGTATTTTTAATTGAAGAGTAGTTTTTTCTCGAAGCATCAAATCGGTAAAATGACCTCCCATTCTTTTGAAGTTTTTCATTTATCTCGATGGGGGAATAAAAGGGCTCACGGGTCAATCAAGTGAGTCTCAGTTAGATGTTAGTCGGTTTGTTTGGAAAGCGTCGTAGCGTAGAAATATTTACTTTTTAAATGTGATAGATGGCAGTTGAACAGACGGATCACCTAATTGTAAGCGATTGCCGCCGCCTATATACACCTGAAACACCAGTAGGGTCACAAGTGTGGTGCCAACCTTTAACCCCCTTTTCCCCGATTCGGCCTCCGGTGCCCTCAGCCCTCACACACTAGACGAGACACAGCGCAGGCGCTGCTTCACGCCGGTCTTCTGTGAGGCCGTGGTATAACTCCGGTCGAGGTGACCCATGGCTCTCCCACGGCCAAATTCTAATATTAATACGAGACGAATCATTATCACTTGTTTTCGGGGTGGGAGGGGGAGTAGATCCGAAAAGACGCAACTTTTACAGTCCATAAGCATATCTACCCGTTTTCAATTAAGCACGCTTTTCTGTCCAAGTTTGTGCATTGATATATACACAAAGAGATTTGTTATAAAGGCAGAAATGTATTTTAAGTCCTTTGACACAGTTCCGGAAACTCATCGACGAGCAAACGCTGCAAGCGATGTCGTACAGTCTGCAACAGACACAACAGAGAGGACGAGTTGTCCAAAAAAAATGTATACCCTCTCAAAAATATTGACTTCTATTTTGTTATTTTCCCGTATGCATTTAATTCGTCACATACCATCACTTTATTTTTTTAGCACATGACATGAATATCGACTGTTAAGAAAAATAAGACGTCTACGTCATTTCAATCTGTAAAGAGCCATTGAAAGATGCAAAAACTATACTATCAGTTTTATATCAAACGGCTCAAAATCTACAGACCTTGTATCGACCTTCACATGCACTCCGATAGATCGTCTAGACATCTACTCTCTTCTGTTTCTTCTCTGCAATAACAACGTCTCTTTCCAAAACCAACATAAGTATTATGTGACGTGGTTATAACGACAATTTCAGTATAATTAAATTTAAATCAGCTGTAAATATATAATATATATTATACTACTTATCATTAATACATGAATACTCATATTGTCCAGTGTATCTACGCAGATGGTCATAAATATCTGAGCAGTTTAGGAAAACTTTGGAAGTAAGTGATTCAAACTTTAGCGGCGTGCATGCGCGATCTCGCTACGATATCACCGCAATTTAAATCTCTGCGAGCGTCATTGACGGCGACTGTACCAGTTCACAGGTGGTTGGGAGGGGGTGGCCGGAGCTCACAGGGGTGGTGCATAATACAGTACGAGGAATCTTATAAAATCGTGTTACTTGGATTCCGACTACTTAATTATTGCGCTTTATTAAGAGCGTTTATTAGGTCCAGAGGCGCCGCCATTTGTTTTTAAGTAGTTGCGATGAAATATTTTTAAAAACTCATTACTATTTTCAATTGCGTCCAAGCTTGCGAAAGTCCTCGTAACCCCACGTACGCTTGGACAGTTCACGATTGGGCCCGTCGCAGCAGCAGGGCAGTAATCACAATGCAGTGACAACCCTCAGCACTCCAGTGCAACACGTATCAACGTGTTACCCTGCTGAGTGTTCAATTTATGTTTGCTGAAAATGTGTCAAATTTTATGTTCAAAAATATTTGACACATTTTCCTCACGTTTGATTTCCTTCAACGTGGTCCAAGATATAGGTACACACATTTCAATGCTCCTAAGAAGAGTGTTCGCATCCATAATAATATCCATAATTCCATACTAATATTATAAATGCGAAAGTAACTCTGTCTGTCTGTTACTCTTTCACGCCAAAACTACTCAACGGATTTAAATGATAATTGGTATACAGATAATCTAGACCCTGAGAAAAGAACATAGGCTACTTTTTATTGCGAAAAGGGGGTTGTAAGGGGGGTAAAAAGTTACTTTTTCCACGCGGACAGAGTCGCGGGCGGCAGCTAGTCCTATTTAAATTTTAAACTGTTGACATTTTTTCCCTGCATTACGTCCACGAAGGGGCTACATCCATTCATTAACAGATCGCTTTCATCCAGCCTTAGGCGACGCGAGCAGAGGGGCTCGCTGAATGGCCTGCGGTACTAATATTGCCTGGACATCGGACACACGCCGGTTAGGGTAACTAGGATTACATCCCCGAGGCAAATGCGTCATATGCAATATGGAGAGCTTGATTTTCATATCTCTTTATAATTGCTGGGTTCATTTTGCCCCGACTACCCGTTTAGAGCGCGCGTAAAAGAAGCTTCGATTGAAAAATACAAATGTTTATTGATGATACAGACGTTTGTGTTGGGCTTGTTTGTTGTAAGTACCTTCGTTGTTCATAGTTTACATAGTACAAAAAGAAACCCAAAGTTAGGGATGTCATCTTATTTTTTTATAACAGAAGAAGATGGACAGTTGGAATATTTCCTACTGCATTGCACGCGAGATGCATTTTACATTAAACATCAGATTTCTTACTTCAAATATATTAATTCTAGTAATAATCGTTATAACTGAGAATTATTCGTATAGAAAATGCATTTCAAGCACAGCTTCTATTTCATTATCCTAGTTTGATATTGTAACAGTCATAATTTGAGCTATGACGAATGTAACAAATGACAATATACTTAGATTAAACTGTATAGATGGTAATTAATAGTGAACCGCCCTTATTTTGACTTAGGGACATTAGTGCCAAAATAAACAAATAGAAAGCGCTGGTCGTAGGTATTAGTGACCTAAGTATTTCGCTTTGTCGGTTTATCTACAAACCTTGACGATGTCTAGAAGTTATCTATACATATAATAAAAATGTAAAAAAGCTGTGTCTGTACATTGAAGATATTTATCTCAAAATAACTTAGGACGACTAAAAAACAGCAACAGAACATGAATCAATGATTTTTAAAATTTTTTGTCTGTCTGTTTGTCTGTTTGTCTGTTTGTCTGTTTATCTGTTTGTCTGTTTGTCTGTTTGTTCGCGCTAATCTCGGAAACTACTGAACCAATTTCGAATGAAACTTTTTAAATTGTATAGTTTGTAATCAGGGCCACTTATAGGATATATTATATTTTGAAGACCAGGCTCCTTGATGTAGAACACAACAGCCCAGCTAAACTATAAGAGGTAGGTCAATGGCACTTTAACAAAAGTTGTTTAGATTGATGAGCATTTTATGATGCCATGAAAAAATTCAAAGATCATGGAACATCTGGTTTGGAACTCTAAGAGCCCAGCTCCACTATCTATACTAATATAATAAAGCTGAAGAGTTTGTTTGTTTGTGTTGTTTGTTTGTTTGTTTGTTTGTTGTTTGTTTGTTTGAACGCGCTAATCTCCGAAACTACTGGTGCGATTTGAATAATTCTTTTTTTGTTGGATAGTCCATTTATCGAGGAAGGCTATAGGCTAAGTTACTTTTCCACGCGGACGAAGTCGCGGGCGGCCGCTAGTAACTAATATGGAATGAAATGGAATGGAAAATTGGCAAATGTGATGAGCATTTTTGGATGAGATCCTGCAAGGAAGGATATTGCGAACTTAAACCCCTAATGGAGCGAAAAGGGGGTTCCAAGTTTGTTCATGGGACTACGTGATTCCTTGGCCCAATCTACTCCAACTTTACACATTCTTTGACAGAATTGATGGATAAAATATAAGATTCCAACTTTAATAGAATACTTACATCCCCTAATGGAAAAATAATAATTTGTGGGTTACTTTTCATTAGAAGTGATATAATTTTTTTTAAATATTAAATGGGTTTGCACTTGACCTCATCTCACTCGATGGAGAGTTACAATGAGGTCTAAGATGTAGCGTGCTTTTCCCAGAAGAAGGCCTATTCACTCTCGACTTAAAGACACCCAAATTGTAGCTCTCTGGAATACAGAAGCCGGCAAGTTGTTCTATCTAAAATATATTAATCTATAAACGAACATTTATAACAAGTAATATTTTTTTATATCTATTTAAATCATCATCTTTAAGTCAAGAGTCATAAAGTTCACGCAAACGAAGTTGCGGGCGGGCCACTAGTCTCTTAATATAGACTAGGCTTAGAAGCACTAAAAGTCTCCTGGCATGGAGACACTAAAAATGCTTTTGTAACTCGTTATAGATTTTTATAGACTTTTTATAGATTTGTAAGACATATATCAATAAAACGGTAAACAACGACTTTTTCAATAATTGTGACTTTGACTGACCTCGACCGACCCACATTTATCAATTTCACTTGGTTCGCATAGAACTCGCAATGAGATAAACAAAACCATGACATTTGAATGTGAATGAAACTTCAAAGCCGCGTATTTCGTATTCTGCGAACATGATAACATGTTAAAGGTTATTATGATGTCAAACGACAGTTTTTACGGAGTCGGTCATAACTTTATAACAAGTTTTCCCATTTGGTGGTTGTAAAACGACAGTAAATTTATAGAATCTCGTCGGTCGTCGTAGCGCCATCTATCGGCCTAACGATGACAACTCTACCAGGATTGGTTCAGGAATGAATACGTCACGAGAGGGGGAGCGCGTGCTAGCAAAGTAAAAGCAATAAAAGAACTAGAATTTAGTTTTCAAGCAGTCGTCATAGAGGGCACTGATAAACCAGTATAAAATTTAAAAAATGGTTTATATAAATGTTTATAACTATCTCGTATAATTTGAATACATTTTTACATTTACGGTTGCAGGTTTGTTTCAACGTCAATGACAAAAGCAGAATATAGGCCGATTGAAATTATGCTTGACCACAATCGCACCTGATGGAAAGTGACCATGAGATCTAGGATGTCACGCGTTTGCCTAGAAAATCAATATGGATTAAGTTTCTTATAATCAGAAAATACATACGAGTACTTGACGTCGTTTTTATACCCACGAATCTTATTTTATACAAGATAAGAGTGAATATTGCGCAACATCTCTGATCAGCCGTCGGCTGCCAGTCTCGAAAGCCAAGTTAGCGGCGAACTTTGAAATTGAATTGAAACAGATACAGATGTGACGGACATAAACGACCCGGTCTAACTCGCAGACCAGTGAGCACGATATCGCAAAACCAGTTACACTTCGGGGCATGTCACCCGCTTTTAAGGCCAGGAGCTCTATTTTTGATTCATTCGCTTGCATGCGAGTACACGATTTCTACTGATTCCGTTTGGCATACCAAAAATCAGCATTTTTGAATCACTCGGTCCGCAACGAGCGACCCTCACCCACTCGTTACTAGGATCGTGATTCCAAGCGAGCGATAGATTACACTTCAAATTAAACGTTTGTTGTCACTGTCACTTACATACTACGGATCATCATAATAATAAATGACGTCAAAGTTGTGCCTCAGTCTCACAATACGTTATCTAGCGGATTTTTCATACGCGACTGCCCCCATTGGTTAAACCCCGCGAGGATCTAAGCTCCACTACTATTTCGTACATATAACATGATTAAAAGAATAGGAGTATGTTAAAAGAATATAAAACTTTAGGTATTAATAGTACAAATTACGAACAGTTATACAGCATACAGTAGTAGGCTTACAGTTTATTTAAATACTTTCCGATTATTGTTTTTTCAACGTCTTTAGTTTTTTTTTAATTAAAAACTTCACAATATCTTCAAGCTGAAAACCCTAACAACAATCTTTTCGTCCGGTTGTTGAACTGACCTCGCCTTAATAGGACGCTTGAATGGAGTTACGAAGGTACTTCTAACGTCCGTCCGATTAAACTTCGGCTCCCGACGTGCATATTATGCGTTTAATAATGTATGAATCCTTCGAAGTTGTACGCTGGAACTGGGGCGGGTAATTGATGGTGTCTGACGTACTCGTGTATTCCTTGCATTCATAATGTGCATTGCGAACCTGTGGTCAAGTTGTAATATGGATTTAATAGCAAACGAATAAAATATTACGTATGAATTGGTGCAGAGACAATTGCCTGTATTAGTGTTACTCTGTGCATCGTTTCTTTATTGATTTTCACTTTGACCCGTTCAATGACTTAGTTATCACTTAAGATTTTTTTTAAAAGGTCGGCGGCTATGGTCCTTGTGCAACAGGTGATCCGTTTGCTTGCCTGCCCCTCAAAAAAAATATATTGGCTTTTATTTTTATATGTATAAATGATAATATAAAGGCATTTTTTGGCCTAGTCGTATTTATAAACTACCTTATATACTAAATAGTTTTTTAGATTTTCGCGTTGCATTATAACTATAAATTATTAAAACGGGAATTAACACTCGGTTCACTTGTGACCACGGCTGCTGCAACGTAGCCGAAACGTCAAGCAGTAAGTACATACAGTGTACTTAAAAATAAACGTCGTGTTAATTCCCGTTTTAATAATTTATAGTTACCTTATATACTTTTAAAAGAAATAAAGTGTATTCAGTTTTTTTTAATGATGTTTGTCCAAAAATTTAAATTGGCTATTTTGATTCACTCATAAAATTGATCTAGGTACTTACTACTCGACCAAAACAATTAGGCGCATGACAGAAGTGCGATTACCGCGCCCCGTACCCCGCACTTCGTCCCGCACATCCCTTAGTGACGCGCAATTAATACTTTTTCGGAACATTGTTGCCGTTGTCATTAGTACAAATTGATTAAATGTATCTTGTTAACATAAAATATGTATTGGAATCCAAATCGAAAATAGTAAATATCGAACGAATAGAAGTAGTAAGTATCGGATTATTTTAAAATTATTCAAATTATTAATGTATGTTTCAATAAAAGTACTTATTAAATACATTTTAGCAATGGTATACTTATTTTAGATATTCAGAAGCGGTAACACTGCATCGGCGAAGTCGGATACTTGCTCTGAGCGTTGGTACCTATGTCTGTGCGGGATTTTTGTTATAATTTAGTTGATTTCGTTATATTGTTAGTTTTTGTTATTACTAAGTATTCATTCATCAATACATAAAACTACTATGCAGTTAAATTAGAAGTCAAATAAATAAATTCAGTAAAGATAAATAGCTAGTATTTCTAGTACTCATACTATGTATCACTGGTATATAATCCAGATGAAAGTATTCCTATCACTATTCCTCAAGCCGCCATGTTCAGAATGCGCCTAATTGTTTTGGTTGAGTAATACTTCTGTTTAACATTTCGACGCTCAAAGTGGCTAACAAGTTAATTTTGAAATCAGAAGCCTAGGTAGTTTCCGTACCGAGTGTTTGTGTTTTTTCCAATGTTTTTTTCCATAACTTATTTTCGTCATCTCGGTGTGTCATTCCCGGTTGCATCCTTTCGTTGTTTGAAGTACGCTCGGACCATGATCCCAATTTTGCTTAGAATAATAACAATAATCTAGCAACTGCTGTCAGCCGATTTTTATTAGAATGTGACGCAAAATAGCACGCGTGTCACCTGATGGTAAGTGATCACCGTCCAACGACTTCAGCCACACCAGAAAATCTATATTTCTTCAGGTTTCTAGCTATTTACGTCGCAACCTTTAGACATGGGCACAACAGAGGCGTTGCGTGAGAGCGGCAACAAAATTTAACAAGTAACAAAAATTGCACCATTTGTATATTACACTTTGTGTGTATCCCCCAACCCGTAATGAGGTCTAGGCTCCGGCCCCCGACTCCTTTTTTTTTATTGTTTTCCCGGAGGAAAAATGCCGCCGACTTAGAGCGAACCGACGTCGGCATCGGTGGTCGTATGCACACCCGGCCGCTGGGAGACGACCGGGTATTGTGGGGCTCTCCCCTGGGGCCACCCAGGGGCATAACCACTAAAAATCCACTGGGGCATTTTCCTGCATGCTCGTTGTGAGGTGGCTACGCGAACCGGCAGACCCCCGACACCTACGCCAAGCCACTGGCCACAAAGCTGCACTAACCTGGCACTAAAGATGGTGGCGAGCGCCATGAAGCAGCCGTCGGCCACGCGCGGCGAGCCCGTGAAGCACTTGTCCACGGTCCAGTCCAGCAGTGGCCCGATGTCGGGGTTGCAGTCCAGTAGCAGGACTATCGTTTGCCGCGCCAGTTCGTACGTCTACGTAACAAATACATATATAATATAGAGTAACGATGGGTAATCGCCGGCCCGCCCCCGCAAGGTGGACTGACGTAGTGAGGGTCGCGGGATATCTGTCCCTAACGCCACGCCACGTAATTATTCCGTAAAACTCTCTAGAATGAAATCGAGTAACAGAACCGAGTACCTATTTAATTTTTTTTTTGAGTTCAGTCAGTCACAGTTTTCAGTGTATTAATTTAATCCAAACTTTAATCCCATTTATGCTTAAAGTGGTTACTTTTAACAATAATCGTGATTGTGTTAGTTATACGCTAATGCTTTAATCGAAATACCTCATCAAAGTTATAAATATCATGCTTAGCAATAGGTTGCAATAGGTTGTCTGGAAGAGATCGCTATTAGCGATAAGGCCGCCGATATTGTATTTGCCTATTAGAATTAAGTTCTGTAATGTGTTGTGCAATAAAGAGTATCTATCTATCTAAGCGTGGTGATTAAGCCTAATCCCATCATAGTAGCGATAACTTGATTTCTATGATGGAGGCCTTTGCCCTGCAGTGGGACAGTATATAGGCTGATACTTTACTTTACTTTACTATCTATCTAAATATCATGCTTGCATGCATGCACTCTGGAGTTTTATTGAATAAATACGTACCTTAAATTAATCATAAATTACTTTGGTTTCGTTACTAACCACGAAACACAGCCTTAAGTCATTGTAATCATCTCTAAATTAAAGTATACGTTGAATGTTAAATGCTGACCTTATCGTTGGTAGAAGAGAGCATCTCGCTGAGCCACGGGTACAAGGAGCCGTCCTCAGCCAGCGCGTTGGGGGCGAAGCACGGCCCGCAGCACACCAGCGCGCTCATCGCCTACGAAAAAAAAAGGAAATCTTTAAAAAACAAGCCTATACTCTGATTTTTAATCATGTTTTTTTTATTAATGGCCTGTACCGTGTTCAGGACACAGTTAATTGCCAATGTCAAGTGTTATTTTGATAAAGTAGTCAACAGTCGAAGTCAGTCGAAGTCACAGTCAAATCATGTCTACTCCACATGACAGATGCATACGTCAAGATTCTATACATTTTGATATTATGCACCTGTTAAATTGAGTGATAATGTATGGGGGATAACACATTGACATCTGTCAGTTTACTTCGCATGATTTAAAATTTTACTAGAGTTTACACTAGGTAATAAATAAGGTTGGTAAAATAAAGTGATCCCGGAGTTTTATGCCATTCTATTGCCGGATTTCATCACGCTTCACCCCGCTCTGCTCCGGTGAACAGCCATCCTTACACATGATAACAAAGAGATGGTTTCTCGGATTTGAGGATTGGCTTTATTAGCTACTGCAACGATGGTAATCTCCTTTGATACTGGCGACCGTTTATGGCTGATTTTATAATGAGAATCTGTCATGCATTGAAAAATAAACAGACACGCTCTTAAGAGCGCATTCCGAAGTGGTTGTACCGCGTGGATTTAGAGTAAGGAGGGTCCAGAGGACCTAATTTTAAGTGGACGTTACGACCGAATCGGAGTTCCCTCTCTTTCACACACGCTGTGCGCGCTTTTGTTTGAATGTGACATGCATATTCTCATTCATTACGGGACGTCTTCGTTATAAGCCACCTGACCTCACGTTATAGTAGGGCTCGGGAGGAAGTGTCCTCCCAGATTGTGGTAGTTAGAACATAAAGTAACCTATTATTTTCAGAAAAGCAATAAAGGATACTTCAAAACAATACCTCTTCCACCTGATTGCAACACTACATTGGATTTTAAAGAATAAAAACTAATTAATTTTCCGAAAATGGAATTACGTTTCTAATAGTATTAGTTACCCTGAGCGCAGACAGATTGAGTCTGTCGTCGTCGTCTTGCGGCGCCGGCTGGGGCACCAGGGAGCCGAGGTGCTTCGCCAGCGGCCCGCACCAGCCCGAGAACAGGCTGAACAGGCTCCGTAGCAGTTCCTTCTTCATCAGTGATCCGTACATCTCCACTGTTGGGAGGGTAAATGAAGAATCATTAGCTATCGTTCAACACGTACATACATACAAATACGAGTACCGAACGTGAACCATGATACAAATAAAATAGAATTCAGTGTATTAAGATACCGGGACGTGGCTCTAATAGCCAAGACTGCCGGCGGTCTTGGATATTTGTGCCTCTTCCCTGTATTATTGAGTGTCCGGATGCACAATATAACTATTTCTTGCGTTTCCCAGACCACAGTAGACCACAGTAATATTACAGCTAAAAACACTCCCGACTATTTAACCTCTCGCCCAAAAAAAAAACTATCAGTACATCCGTTCGGGACCTACGGTGCCAAAGACCGACACACCCCGGGATTTGGCGTTAAAAAGCTGTAACAGTCACATTACAGTAAAAGTGCAAAACTCACGTGGGAAGCTCTTGACGAGTTCAGTCACGAAGTCGGCGAAGGTAAGCCGCTGCTCGCGCGCAGCCGGCGCGTCCTTCTCCGCCTCCACCTCGAGGCATTGCCGCACACCGTCCAGGTACTCTGTCAGGGTGGCGTGAAGACTTCCGCCTTCTAACGCGAACGGGCTGCGGAAAAAAGATACTTTTTATGCATGCATGAAAGGTTAAAATTCGGCGGTAACAATGGGCAGGGTACACTGCGAGGAAAACAGATGGCCGTTGGACCGGAAAGGCCATTAAGTGGAGGCTGCGTACAAGAAGTCGCAGCCTTGGTAGGACATTTAAAAGTTGACCAAATGTCGAGGGATTCCTTGCATACGGGTGGCACAACAAGACTGATCTGTGTGGAGAACATTGGGGGAGGTCTGTATTTCCAGAGAGCTACAATTTGGGTGTCTTTAAGTCGAGAGTGAATAGGCTTCTTCTGGGAAAGCACGCTACATCTTAGACCTCATTGTCACTCTCCATCAGGTGAGATGAGGTCAAGTGCAAACCCATCTTATATAAAAAATGTCTTGCAGTGAACGTCTTTTGCCAGAGAAATGATGAAGACCCGATTCCATCAATCTTAACCAGAGATTTATTTGCTTTTAGTATTATACCACGTTTTGCTTAGAATATGTGAAAATTTCAATTTAAACCTCACATGTGTAAGTGGAATGGAAAGAATACGACATCAGCATTCACCATATTGTGTGTGGATTGGACGAAGTGGATTGTGATGTTGAAATCATCGTTTAATTGATTAAATACATAATATAACGAGTGAGGGTAGATCAGTGGATAACAATCACAAGAATACACCTGATTTTCCAATAACAAGATGTTTATTGGCATCAGAACCAATACAGCGTGGTCACAAAACTAACCTTGTGGAGAAAGTCTTCCTCTGAGCGATGAGCAGCAGCATCTTGTTCAAGTTGAGCCGCAGCGCGTCCCTCCGCCGGCGCCGGCGCATGTTCTCCTGCTTGCGGTCCACCGCCTCGCGCAGGAGCGGCACCAGCTCCTCCATCAGGTCTCTGAAGGAAGAATTAATGAGCAGAATCCTGAGGAACATTTGAGTAGTTTAAAAAATCATTCCTTTCGTACCTAATGTCTTTATGTTATGTGTCAAAATATTCAATGTTTAACCAACAAAGTTGACGACTTAAATGTTTTTCTGATAGATTCTAACATAGATATAATGAATGATGACTGAACATTGGTTAACCACTAGCAACTATCAACTTTATGCATTGGAGGGTTACGACTTACGTGCTAAGTACTTACGAGAGCGACATATTCACGGTGGAGTTGCCATATACATTCGCAAGGGTATAAAAACGAAAGAAGGTTAGATATACATACCTACTCTGTCGAGTTCGTTGTTGAGTTTTGTGCTGTTGAAATAGTGGAATGCAATATACTTTTTGATTACTGTGTACCGTCCTGATAGGGATATAGAATTATTTTTTACCCAACTACAAGCTCTACTCACATATATCACCAAGCATTCAATTAACAAGAAAATTATTTTTAGCCGGCGATATAAATTTGGATATCACTAGGAAAACAAAGCACTCACTTAAATTCGCTTGACTTATTGAATCATTTGGCTTACACTGCTTAATTGATGCCCCTACTCGCGAAACTAAAGATAGTTCATCCTGTATTGACCAAATCATTGTAAGTAAGAATGTAAATATAGAGACTGAGGTAAAAAAAATATCAATATCTGACCATCATTCAGTTATAGGAAAAATTATATTACCGAAATAAAATTAATAAGAATGAAATCGTTTACTCAACTAAAAAAAGGTTTTTTCTGCCATAAAAATATGTCTTCATTCAAACGAAATTACAAGACATAATATGGCCAGATATTTTGAATCATAATAATGACGTTAACGCTAACTATAATGTATTTCAGTCCCAACTAAACACACTATTAGATACGCATATACCTGAAAGACGATTTAACATAAAACAAGGGCATAGCACAAAATGGATAGTAAAGGCATAAGAAAAAGTTGCCATCACAAACGTGTGCTTAGGTATCTAGCAACAAAATTTGACAGCGAAGCTTTAAAAACATACATGAAACTGTACAACAAAACTCTAAAGAAATTAATAACTTCAGAAAAGAGAAGACATAATATAGGCAGGCTATTATCATCAGTTAATAAGTACAAAACGATGTGGGCCATGATAAAGGAAAAAAACAAAATTAACAGCTCATACAAACATGAGAATATTAGTCTTAAACTAGAAGATAACAGTTATATAACTTGCCCTACTCAAATAGCCAATAAGTTCAACACCCATTACACACAATCACTGCCCAAAATGTGATCAGTCCGCCGACGCGGCACCACAACCCCCAATTCTTTTACTTAGATAATGTTACGGAACAGGATGTTAGGAAGGCAGTCTTGGGGCTGAAACGGACCTAAAACTTGTGGGCATGACGGGGATTCCTTCCATTCTCTTAGTGCATTGTATTGATGAATTGGTCTCTCCTTTGACGTACTTGGTTGACCAATCCTACAGAACGGGCCAATTTCCGGACAGCCTGAAGCTAGCTATCATAAAACCAGTTTATAAAAAAGGTGATTAAGAAGGACTTATCCAATTACCGTCCTATCTCTCTTTTACCCGTCATCTCTAAGATCTTCGAAAGATAATGTGCCAAAGAATGTATTCTTTCTACGAAAATATAATTTGCTATATAAAAACCAACATGGTTTCCGTAAGGATCATTCGACCACCTCGGCAGTGTTCGAATGTATATTTGACATATTAAATACACTTAATAATAATAAATGTATGGTAGCGTTATGTATAGATATGTCCAAGGCATATGATCGTGTTGTACATAACGTATTGCTAAACATATTAGATTCGCAAGGCGTACGTGGGCCAGCACATGCATGGCTAACATCCTATTTATCAAACAGAAAGCAGGTTGTTCAAATAGCACATCTGGATCAAACGCATCGTAAACTTGAAGTCTACAACTCGTCGGTCAAAGAAATTAGGGGCTCCATACCGCAGGGAAGTGTATTAGGGTGCCTGTTATTTCTGGCTTATATCAATAACCTCCCATCTGCGGTATCCCAGAAAATGGTGCTCTTTGCAGACGATGCGACCCTACTGATTCCATGTGGCTATGATGAGTTAGACCGACTGCATAGCATGATTGGGGAATCCCTTATGGCAGTAACTAATTATCTAGCAAGTATAGGCCTTATGCTGAATCTGGAAAAGACTAAACTCATACAGTTTGGACCGTACCAAAGACCCAGAACACCCTTAAGTGTAACTCATGAAGGACAGGCAATTGGTGAAGTAGATGCCTTTTAATTTATTAGGTATTACCGTGGACTCAACTTTGTCGTGGAAAGCACATATACAGGGCGTGGTATCTAAACTTAGCCAATTTTCTTATGCACTACGTGAGCTAAGGAAGAGCACAAATGAAGAGTGTGCGCTCACTGCGTACCACTGCCATGCTGCTGCATGGATAAGGTACGGGATTGTCCTCTGGGGTAATGCAACAGACGTACACGATGTTTTCATCCTACAGAAACGTTGTCTCAGAATAATTACATGACGCCCTCGAGAACATCTTGTAGACCACTTTTCATAAGGCACAGGATTTTAACACTTACTTGTATGTATATCCTTGAACTGTGTCGACTTGTAAAGAAGCGCATAGAATACTTCCAAAGAGTTGGAGATAAACCTAGGCGCCACATTTCACGTCGCGTAAATGATATAATTCTACCAACTCCGCATCTAGAGTTGTTCAAAAAAGGCGCATACTACATGGCTATTAAAGCTTACAATCACCTACCTAATAAATTAAAAACCCTCCAAGGTAGTGAATTGAGAGTAAGCTAAAAAAAGAACTCCTGCTTAAAAGTTATTATAACATGAAGAATTTTTTGACGATAAATTTTAGTTAATGTTTATTTTATTTTTATTGACCATAAATGAATTTATTTAATGTATATGAATGTAATCTTTAATGCTATTTATCTATTTCAATCAATGTAATTGAACCTTTTTCACAAGTGCCTTGAAAAGGTAATTTGTAACATGGCTCTGTCATCTGCCTTTTTTTTAACTATGCTTATTGTATGTTATAAATTTTATGTGAATAAATGAATGAATATGAATATATGAATGAATATTAATAAATTGTAAAGTTAACAGCCTGCACAGGGCATCCTTTAATATTGTAAATGGACCATTTTACTAAAAGAAGACATTACTTTTATTTCAAAAACAATCTAAAGTGCATTCATAGATTTTTAAATAATTACACGGTTGAACCAGGAATCGAACCCGCTACACGAAAATAATACCTTGTAGCTTTATCAACCAATCGAAAGGGTTCATCATTAGGATTATTTTTTGCTTAATAACATACTATCAGAAATAAAAGGAGGACCATGAATTTTAACACAGCCAATTAGGTAGTCTAGGCTGAATATAGACCCCGCCCTGGTGTTGACCGCGCACTATGTACTTATGTATAAAGAGTTATACTATAAGTAGGTACAGTGTGCGCGAGTGCACACCAATTCAGAGGAATGGACGCGATATTCTTGAGTCAGCAAGATAAATTCCCATAGGATACGTACGGCACGTCGAGTACCCGGCAGTTTCACCGGTGCGCTATGTCACACTTACTTGAGGGCGTCCGGGTTGATGTTCCCGCACGCGGCCACCGCGGCGTCCCGCACCTCTGGCACCTCGCAACGCGCCAGCGGCACCGCAAGCTTGTGCAGCGACCCCGGCGACGCTTGCGCACCTCTCGCCTCCCCGCCGCTGCGCTCGCTCAGAGAGTCCGGCGATGAGCTGCGGAGGACGACGACGTCACTCACTGACAGTGGCAGTACTTATACTCTGATTCTTAATCTTGTGGAGTAAACTGACAGGTGCAAATGTCAACTTTCTATACATTTTGACATTTCGCATCTGTCAAATTGAGTGATAATGTATGGGGATGACACATTGACATCTGTCAGTTTACTCCACATGATTAAAAACCAAAGTATAAAAGCGTACTGGAGCTTTATGGCATGCTTATGATGAGACACACACAAGCAATGGTGATTCATTGAGATGTGCCGTTTTCGAACATTTAAACATTAATAAATCTGGCATAATGACATAAAACTGCAGTAGCTTATGAGTCAGACATATTGACTAGCTTTCTCTAAAGAAGAATGCTTGAAAACAGTGGAAAATATTGATCGTAAGACAACACAATTATTAACTGTTTTCTTAGCAATAATATCATGGTAGCTAATCCACACAATCTTTATAAAAAGAAAGCGATTTTACTCAAAAACATGTACGTCGGAAGAGCGCATGCGACACTATAACTAATCTGATAATTAATAACTATATAAAAATAAGCGCTATTCTAATCACATAAAATGAATGATTTCAGTGATGGTCGTCACAATTCGCAAAGAAACAAGAAAAACATACCAACACATATGAGAACTACATCCAGTAAGAGTTTCCAAGAAGTTTTACTGGGCCTATTAGTAAATGAACAGATTTACTGAGGTAATAAGATTATTTTCCCCTGCAATGCGTCGGTCGCATACGTCTGTTTAGTACGAGTAGTAATGTCCATTGTACATTAGACAAAACATGTGCTAGCGAGGTATAACGTAGCGTAACGTAGCCTCGCATATTTAATGATTTTTTATTTATTATATATTTTGATTAGATATTATATAAATTCAAATATTTTCTTTGTCTAACATTATCAAAGTACCCGTCTTGTTACTCTTCGTACTCTGTCAGATAAAAGTTAGGACATGCCAAGTTTATAGTTCTAGGTCAACAGGAATACCC
>JABMDO010000616.1:0-25900 GCA_014851415.1 Cnaphalocrocis medinalis | reverse complement strand
TTGTGTCAAGGTCCTAAGTGTATACATATATTTGAACTCGACTCTACTATGGTCTAGTTGGGATGAGTATAACAGTTAATACAACCAACTTGTCGGAACGAACTACAAATTATGTTAGGCACCTTTGATTCAGCTTAATATTATAAAAGCGATGAAATATGCCAAATGTATGGGTAAGGCCGTAGTTTTGACGCATGGATACAAACACAAAATGTCCTTTTTGGTAGTTTCTTTGTTTTATTAGAACTTATTTCGAACAGTTGAGTTCTAATTTCTTTTCTTAAATGACTAATGAAAGTAGCATCTTTTTAGGAAATATTTGCCAGTTAATTGTTTTATTTATATACAAATAAATTGTTTAAAGTTTGAAGCTTTTATGTTACTAATTTTTATGTTACCAATTTTTCACAGCTGTTTTTAAATAGTTACACTAAATGATGTTTTTCTATGCTGGACACTCAGCTTCGAGCTGTAACTGTGCCACAGCAACATTCGGCCATGTCGCTTTGAGATTGTAATCGATCCATTGTTTTGGGTGAATTTCGTCGTAAACTGTCAAATTTTGAGCATGGTCGATTAAAAGGAAGCAATGTAACTTATTTACCAAATATCATTATTGAAGTTGGTACATTAGTGTAGTTTTTACTGGCAAAATGAGTGCTAACGAATTGCTTATAGTTTTGTCAATTTCGAACGAGTTTTGGTGTGGTGGTCTGTTTTATGTTACTTTTATGATACGCTTATGTTACTTTTATGATACACTTATGTTACTTTTTGTTGGATTTATGTTACGTAACATAAAAGCAAATCATAAAGCAGATTCCACCATAAATATTTTGACAAATATGAAAATAGCCTGTCACCTTTATTTAAACAGCTTTTATTGCTTTGTTTGGATTGGATTTGAGCAGATAAAAGTACAGGCGCCATTTTTGACGATGACAAAGAAAAAGATGAAGGTTCTGCAAAAATAGCAGATATTGATATAAAGTCATACGTCCAGTTTATCAAGAGGGCGTTTTTTTACTATTCATGTACGACGGCGATTATTTTCCTGGACAAGTTATGGCCATAACAGAGGAATCAGTTATGATAAAATCTTTAAAAAATTGGAAATGGCCCCCGAAAGAAGATATATTATATTCAATCGATATTATCCAAAAAATAAAGCCTCAAAAATTTACAGTATACGGGAAGTTTACCAGATAAAAGAAATGGCGCACTATAATGAATATGAATGTTAGCATTGATTACCTTGAAATAAATATTATTTTTATACTTAAGTATCGGATTTTTTATTTAACGCATTACAATCATTATAAACAATGATGAAGAAATAGCGATTGCGATCCATCGCCATCTCGTAGGTTTTATTATTCTTTGTTCATTAATTTTCTTAACATCAAATTATCAATGATAATTATAGAATATTTGTCCAGCAGTGGGTTAATTGAACTGGCTGATGCTTAATGCTTTTAAGTAGGTACATACCTACCTATGCATTTAATGTGAATGAACCTTTAACCTATGTGAACAGCCCTTAGGAATACTTTTATGTTACCTTTTAAGTTACCATGTCGGATTCTCTTTTATGTTACTTTTATGATACGCGTCAAAATTTACGGCCTTACCCGTATGGTAAAGACTTCACAAGCTTCCATCCCGAGACAGTATCGTTGATAACCAATTTTGAAACCAGGAAACATTACTAGCACTTTCACCTAGCTTTTCTTCTTTCAAATGCTACCTACCATAGGTGGCATTACATTGGTCGGATCGTCGCTAGCCCAAATGCGTGCACTAACGACCAATGTAATGTGCTTATTCATGCGATAAGTCTGTTTTGGTCGTTAGAACTACACTGGTTTCTTTTTAGAGAATATGACAAACCAACTGTATTATAAGTTATTTTATATAAAGGTAGCAGTAGTGCAATTTGCCACAGACACCGCCAAGACAGACTTGTAACTTAGACTAGCTGAACAAACCAAACGTTTTAATTAAATTTTAAACTTATTATTTCTCATCATTTAGTTCTAAACTATATAGCTTGCTGTATTATCAATATACTGTCCCGACACGATTGCGTCCCAAATCACTATGTACATGGGTTATTTCTTTGGACTTGCAACATTTGTTGACACATTCATATTTCGTATGTAACGACACTTAAAACTTTATGGCATAAAATATAAAATACTAAGTACTTGACGTAAATCTCAATAACATTTATCACATTTCATTAGAAAAAATATAAGGTATAGAATAATGAAAATTGGAATTAATGAACCGTAAATAGATACACGATTTCATTATAAAATAACGCAATAGAAAACATGACATAAAATATGAAAACAAATACAGTAACTGGAACAATTTAACTATGTTACTTAATTATTTAAGTTTTTCGGCTTATTCCCGTTGTCCACCCCTTCTGTCATCTCGGTAGTGTGTTTTGTTTAGTGACAAACATTTTCAAAAAGTTCCCGTTGTCCACCCCTTCTTTGTACGTTTTTTTTTTTTTTTTTTTTTTTGTCGGTCGTTCAGTTCTGTCAACCTACGTGTGTGTTTTTTACACAGATTCACCGGGCTTGTGGAGCGGAAGGCTCGCACCCTAACAACCTACGTGTGTGGTTTTACACAGATTCACCGGGCTTGTGGGGAGCGGAGGCTCGCACCCTAATCACCGGCTTGTGGGGAGCGGAAGGCTCGCACCCTAACACCGGGCTTGTGGGGAGCGGAAGGCTCGCACCCTACTTTGTACTGAGTAGAAGTGGGCTACGGGAACAAAATAGTATTAGGTATGTCACTATCCACCCGAGGCGGAAAAGCAGAAGGTGGACAGCGGAATATACCTATAAGTTTTACATCTCATACAAAGAAAAAATCTTCAGCTTTAGCTTAAATTGAACCGGTTTTAAGTTATTCTTAATGACTAAATTAACATTTAGGATACAAAATAAATTACAAAACGGAATTAAGGCAGTTGAACTATTTTTACATTAGAGTAGTGCAGGGGGTAGGTTTTCGTTGGTTCTGGTATCGTTCGTTACCTATCAACCGATGTTGCCTCAGGGTGTCGCCACCTGTTAAGAATTGAGTTGTATAATGTATTTAAGTACCTAACTATACAGGGTGTATCTTTGAACATTTACATCCATTTAACCATGTCGCGTCTTCTACCAATCACACTGATCAACTTTTATTTTATGACTAGGAAAATCGCATAAAAAATATCAACTTTTCATACGAAGTCGGTCACGTGACTTGGTCATTTTGTATGGGGAGCCTAGCAAAAATTTTCGACGATTTTCAGTAGTCGTGGAACAAATTGTTCAGAATGGTTGGGAGAAGACGTGGTTAAAGGGATGTAAATGTTCCTGACGGACAGACGGTAGAAATACAAACAGTTACACCCTGTTTGTATTTCTACCGTTGTTTTGGCTATCAAGGTCAGTCTCAACAATCAGCCAATAATTTCGTATTAGGCTTTCAGGATGCCAATTTTCGGTATTTGCCTATGTCGAGTCGGCTTCATGGAACGCACAACCAATAGGAGAACACAGATTATAGTCGACATTCCTTATCTTGTTCTCCTATTGGTCTATGCGTTCCATGAAGTCTACTCGACATAGAGGGGAAAAACCAAGAATTGGCCTCCAGGTCCCTAACGGACCTGAATGAGTCAGCTCGGCCGGATTAATGTCAGATTCACAGGAAGAAGACTGGTGTGACCTGCGCTGTGTTCCGCCGAGTGAGAGAGGGTACCGGGGAGCCCCAATCGGGGAAAAGGGGGTTAAAAGATTAACAGCGCATTTGCGTGTGTATGGACCCATCGCTTACCGTTAGTTCGTCTGCCACCTATCACATAAAAAAACTAACGTATTTAGACGTTTCGGTTTAGTCTCGGGCGACAGGTGCGGGGGTTCCGGTAGTCCCATAATGAGGTCTTTTAGAGGTTGATGGTGAGCTGATCGGTGCGCCTTTTTGATAGAAGGAGAGGGTGTTATCACAGCCTCTGAGGAGGTCTGCACGCGATCAAACGGATTGGTGACCGTCGCCCCACTAAGTCAACAGTTACGGGGGCTGCCCTAGTTTGAGTGAGACCAGGTTGATTGGTGTGATTGTCTGGCGCATTTATTTATGATACCTCTGGGTATCCTTCCCAGAGCTAGTCCCAAAGCTATTTTCCTTTCGTGACCAAAAAAAGGGTGATGATGATGGTTGGGTGCTTACCACGAGCAGGTTGCCGCTCTTGGCGCGCTGGATGGCGGGCTGCGGGCCGTTGGTGACCTCGATGGTGCCTCCTTGCTTGCCGTTCACCATCGAGTGCGCGATGCTGGAAACATACCGCACACATAAGCGATCTTGCGAATCATAACCGTGGAAGAGCCACGTTTAGGCATGAATGGGCCTGGCTCATCCGGAGTGATACCACGGTCTCATCGAAGACCGGCCTAAAGCAGCGACTGCACTGTTTCGTCGAGTGAGTGAAGGTACCGCAGGTCCAATTGGGGAGAAAGGGGTTAAAGGTTGACAGTAGAGGTGGGCGTTGTATGAACGAACCGTTTACCTATTACTGTTTTTTGTACGTGAACGATTCAACTAGTTTATAGTTCACAGATAACTAGTTTAATTCGCGATGGTTGACGAGTCCTTGTCGTGTCGCGAGCGTCTGGCCGTTCGTTCACGTTCACTAATCGTTTATGTGATGAAGTAGTCTTTTCGACGACGACGTAACTAGCGAAAAAATTAGACTGTTTTTTAACTAGTTTATCGTCGACGGTAAACGTCTCGTTGCGTCGACTGTTAAATCGTCGACAACCACCACTAGTTGACAGCGCACTGTGACTCTGATATTGTCCATTGTCAGGTCTATGGGCGGCAGCAAAAAAAAAAGCACTTACGTTTGGTGTCGACATCTCGATGATATCGGGCTTCTTGATGTAGTCCGTGACGATCGTCAGCGCTTCGATCAGGTGCGTCACCGAGATGATCAGGTCACCCTGAAACAATATTCATGGTATACGTTAATTTCTAGACTGTAGCTGAGAATATTTTGCTGCTGTGCTAAATATCAATACCTACATACCTACTCATACTCAGATAACAAGGGCATACCCAGCATAAACTTGGGGCAAAAGTAGTAAAGTTCAATAGGAATGGGGGAGGGAACACTAGGAAGCACTAAAAATTTAGCCTTCAAGGTTGTTGTGCAGTAGATACTTGCTTATGCGTTGATCAGTTTAAGTTAATTCAGCTTCATCTTACGATGTCTTACTAAATAGCATAATGGCGTCTAGTCTTTCATATTAAATACTGATCTTCTGTCTGAAGTCCTTGGTCTTATCACGTGGACCCACCATGTCCTTCTCGAGTTCCTGTGGGATCTTAATCAGAATGAGGCTACCAGACTTATTGGTGACGATTACCCTCAGCTTTTACAGAGGAAGAAGATGCTCAAGCTTGTAGGTTTTGCATCCAACATTTCCACAATCTTGTCGGAAGGCAAAGGAGCTCGTTCAAAGGACTCACCTTGTCCTTCTTCAGTTCCTGTGGGATCTTGATCAGTATAAGGCTGTCAGACTCATTGGTGACGATCACCCGCAGTTTGTCCAGTGGCAGACGATGCTTGAGCTTGTAGGTGTATGCATCCAGCACATACAGAGCCTTGTCGCAAATGAGGAGAGCGCATTCGGGTTACTCACCTTGTCTTTCTTCAACTCCTGTGGGATCTTGATCAGTATGAGGCTATCGGACTCGTTGGTGACGATCACCCGCAGTTTGTCCAGCGGCAGACGATGCTTGAGCTTGTAGGTGTATGCATCCAGCACATACAGAGCCTTGTCGCAAATGAGGAGAGCGCATTCGGGTTACTCACCTTGTCTTTCTTCAACTCCTGTGGGATCTTGAATCAGTATGAGGCTATCGGACTCGTTGGTGACGATCACCCGCAGTTTGTCCAGCGGCAGACGATGCTTGAGCTTGTAGGTCTTGCGTCCAGCAGCGTCCAGCACGTACAGGGCCTTGTCGGAGGCGAGCAGCGCGCGCTCGCGGGGCTTGTAGCCGCGACGGTCGTACTTCACGGCTTCGCATGAGTACTGAGGAGAAACGAGAAGGATTTTTAGTTCATGTTTCTGTTGATAGTCAGCGAATTCAATAACAAAGTCCTGTGTTGAGACGACCAAATCTAAAACCACCTACTTCAATAATCAAACACGAAACTTCTTAAGTTACTCTGTGGTCTGAGATGAGCATCAATGGTCAAACGATTTTGACATAGGTAAGTAAACATAACTCCAATCTGGAACCAAGGAGGAGCCCTTGGCTTTTAGTGTACATGGGCACGATATTGTACCTTAATTAGAAGACATTACAGTCATATTTGGTCTAATCCACCTATTGTCTTCAATGGGCCCGATGTAAGTGGCTTTGAGTCGTTTATTGTTTCTAGATATTGGGGGTTTGGTCCCAACACTGGTTCATCATCATCATCATCAGCAACCCACACTCGTCCACTGTTGGACCTATGTCTCCCCTAATGCATGCCACTCTCCCGATTTTCGGCCACTCTCATCCAGCCCACACCAGCCAGCTTTTGAATGTCATTATCCCATCTTGCCAACCCTGGTTGGGATTACTCAAATACCAATATCTAGAAACAACGGCTGGTTTTTGGCCACGGAGTTTCTTCTTCCAAGTTTCTCTTGCAGTTTAGGACAAAGGGTTTAAAGCCTGTCGAGTGGTACTCACGATGAGCTGCTCGCCGGTGGGCCAGGCGGGGGACACCATGAAGGAGTTGCGCAGCACCTGGTGCTCGCGCGTCAGCCGCTCCGGCTGGAAGCGCTCGCCCACCGACGACGGGTAGCTGTTCTTGTGCCCTGGTCACGATAAACACAATGCTATAATATTACCTATTCGTATTTATGTAGGGGTAAATTTTGTAGATAACGTCAATTTTTGGTACACTGAAGAGGCGAAACATGTAGGTCACCTATTGGCACGGTTTGCAACAAATATCCCGTAACAGTGGGAAAGCCACGCTTCGGCATGAATGGGCCGTTTCGACTGGAGTAATACCACGTCCTCACAGAAAACCGGCGTGAAGCGCTGCGTTTCGCTGTGTTAGTTGATTATACCGGAGGTTCAATCCAGAGAAAGGGGGGTTAAAGGTAAGTAGCGCACTTGTGACACCACTGGTGTTGCGGTAATCGCTTAACATCAGGTGATCCGTCGGCTCGTTTGCCACCTATGTCAAAAAAAGGAGGTACATGGTGGTTACTTACCCTTGAACATCTTCTCGGCTTGCACTTTCAACTCAAACTGCTTCTTGTCGTCGGGCGACAGCGCCAGGCGGTAGCGCCGCGCCAGGTGCGCGCGGTGCAGCCGGTGCAGCTCCCTGCAACAAACACCGTTTTACCGAGAGCCTCGCTTCCGCTTCGGCGTGAATGATACCACGGCCTCACAGAACAATGGCGTGAAGCACCGCCACCAGCCAGCTTTTGAATGTCATCATCCCATCTTGCCAACCCTGGTTGGGATTACCTGAACCCCAATATCTAGAAACAACGGCTGGTTTTTGGCCACGGAGTTTCATCTTTAGGTTTCTCTTGCAGTTTAGGACAAAGGGATTAAAGCCTGTTGAGTGGTACTCACGGTGAGCTGCTCGCTTCGGCATAAATGATACCACGGCCTCACAGAACAACGGCGTGAAGCACCGCCTGCGCTGTGTTTCGTCGAGTGCGTGAGGGTATCGGAGCCTAATTGGGGAAAGGAGGGTTAAAGGTTGGCAATGCACTCGTGTTGCAGGTGTCTATTCTATGGTTCATGTAGCAGACAAACTGCAGTTCCGTGCCGTTCTACGGAAACTGGCCAAGTAGACAAAATATCTGAACATGCCACTACCGCTGGGTTCCGGACAAAGAGGTAGGTAGACCTAAAATGGTGTGGCTTGCTGTCGTAAGGGATGTCGTACGAGCCAATAACCCCACTTCAATATATGACGCCGCAAAAGACCGCACGAAGTGCAGGAGATATACCAAGCAAAACAGCATCCGGTGTTTTGCTGCGGGCTCCGAAACACTAGCTTGGAACGCAACCTAGATTTAACGCTAACATGATGATTTATTAAAGGAGAATACGTGTAGGCCCGGTTCAGACACGGCGGATCTTATACATATGCGCATATGCGTATATATGTACCTACATATGCGCTTATTATTCGTTCATACCTGTCCTCGCGCCTACCGTCACTTGACCCGAGCGATTTTCCGCCGTGTCGTCTGAACCGGGCCGTAGCTGCGTTAGTACGTACCTGGAAGCCTCCTGGCAGGTAGCCGGGCAGGGCGGCCAGCTCAGGTCCAGGACCTTCTTAGGCAGCTGCGCGGAGAGCCGCTTCAGCCAGTGCACCTTCGCGATGCCGAGGAACCGCCGGTTCTCGGGCGTCTCCGGCCCGTTGCGGGTGATGAAGCCTATAGAAAGGCAACAACACTATGAAAATATTGTACCTTCATTCTATAACGGACATCACATCAACATGATCTATCTTAGCCGCTTGTGCTGTGGTGTTTCACGCCCCATTTGGGGAGAAGTGAAATTGAGATGGGCTAAAGACACAGACTTTGTAGGGAGTGAAGAAACGCATCGGGGAAAGAGCCCTTAGCAAGTACCTGGTGAGCGTCTCCCAAGATTCGGTCCGTATGCCGAGACGGTAGGAAGGACCATGGGCTGGTGGAGGGACCTGATGATTTATCTTAACTTTAGTAGTTTAGTTAGACGCTTGCAGGTTTCGTAAGTAACAGAATTAACGAAGATAGCATGAAGGTTTGCTTGCTTCCCTCGTTCAAAGTCTGTAGTCTGGTCTTATTAGGTATCTATTTAATTAGTTGTCATTTGATCACGCTACATTTAGTTGATACGCCTTCGTTGAACGCTCTGAGGTGTTAGTACATATTCTTGTAACGTAACGACCTTTTGATACACGATACTAGGTAAGTAGGTACTTATTTTCAAAAGACGTAGAACAAATGTTGTTAATATTAATTGGTAGAAGCCGTGGTTAAAGGGGTGTAAATGTTCACATATACACCCTGTATGGATAGATGGAATAGTCTACCTTTGATGAAGGCCCTGATGACGTCCGACCAACAAAAAGTCTCTGACTCCAAACCCTAGATGGGTTTGGATGTGTGACTAATTCGGCATCCTTGGATCAGTTACTATGGATATCGATGGATGGAGGAACCTACCTTTGATGAAGGCCCTGATGACGTCCGACCATACAAAAAGGCTCTGGATCCAAACCTATCTAGGGTTGTGTGGCTAATTCGGCATCCTTGGATCAGTTACTATGGATATCGATGGATGGAGGAACCTACCTTTGATGAAGGCCCTGATGACGTCAGCGGCCCTCCTCCTCCTGTCGCGGACCCTCTGCGCCAGGAAGCGGCGCACCCACTTCTGCACGACGATGGCTGCAGCGCGCATGCGCAGGTACTGCTTGCGCTGCCAGTAGCCGCGCCACCGGCTCTGGATGATGGTCGCGACCAGGCTGGATGGAGGAGCCTACCTTTGATGATGGCCCTGATGACGTCCGACCATACAAGAATCCTCTAGCTCCAAATCCTAGATGGGTTTGGATGTGTGACTAATACGGCATCCTTGGATCAGTTACTGTGGATATCGATGGCGATGGATGGAGGAACCTACCTTTGATGAAGATCCTGATTACGTCCCACCATACAAAAAGGCTCTGGATCCAAACCGTAGATGGGTTGGGATGTGTGACTAATTCGGCATCCTTGGATCAGTCACTATGGATATCGATATCGATGAATACAGGAACCTGCCTTTAATGAAGGCCCTGATGACATCCGACCATACAAAAAGGCTCTGGATCCAAACCGTAGATGGGTTGGGATGTGTGACTTATTCGGCATCCTTGGATCAGTTACTATGGCTATCGATGGATGGAGTGCCCTACCTTTGATGAAGGCCCTGATGACGTCAGCAGCCCTCCTCCTCCTGTCGCGGACCCTCTGCGCCAGGAAGCGGCGCACCCACTTCTGCACGACGACGGCGGCGGCGCGCATGCGCAGGTACTGCTTGCGCTGCCAGTAGCCGCGCCAGCGGCTCTGGATGACGGTCACAACCAGGATGGATGGAGGAGCCTAAGCTAACTTTGATGAAGGTCCTGATGACGTCCGACCATTCAAACGTCTCTGGCTCCAAACCTATCTAGGGTTGTGTGGCTAATTCGGCATCCTTGTATCAGTTACTATGGATATCGATAACGATGGATGGAGGACCAACCTTTGATGAAGGCCCTGATGACGTCCGACCATACAAAAAGGCTCTGGATCCAAACCTATCTAGGGTTGTGTGGCTAATTCGGCATCCTTGGATCAGTTATTATGGATATAAATATCGATGAATGGAGTAGCCTACCTTTGATGAAGGCCCTGATGACGTCCGACTATACAAGAATCCTCTAGCTACAAACCCTAGATGGGTTTGGCTGTGTGACTAATTCGGCATCCTTGGATCAGTTACTATGGATATCGATTTCGATGGATGGAGGAACCTACCTTTGATGAAGGCCCTGATGACGTCCGACCATACAAAAGGCTCTGGCTACAAACCCTAGATGGGTTGGGATGTGTGACTTATTCGGCATCCTTGGATCAGTTACTATGGATGGATGGAGTAGCCTACCTTTGATGAAGGCCCTGATGACGTCAGCAGCCCTCCTCCTCCTGTCGCGGACCCTCTGCGCCAGGAAGCGGCGCACCCACTTCTGCACGACGACGGCGGCGGCGCGCATGCGCAGGTACTGCTTGCGCTGCCAGTAGCCGCGCCACCGGCTCTGGATGATGGTCGCGATGTCGTTCTTCTTGATCTGGTACGCGTCTTCTGTCTCGAACAGCGTTTTGGGGAAGCGGATGAAGATTTTTGTGCTGGAGTAGGAGATGTTTGCGATTTTTAGAATGTTGTAATGTTGCTGTGTAACACACATGTGTTCGGGTGGAATCTTGCAACTCAATTTTGAAAACGAGATATTTAAGCCGATTGAGCTGAACTTTTTGCGTTTTGTTTTTGTATGAAAATACTTAGTTAAATGAGATTATTAGACCCGCAACACAGGTAGCCCCTGTGCTGTGTTTCGCCGAGTGAGTGAGGGTACCGGAGGCCCACTCGGGGCGAAGGGGTTAAAAACTTGGCAGCGCACTTGTAACTCCACTGGTGTTGCAAGTGTCCATGGGCAATTGCTTACCATCAGGTGATCCGCCTGCTCGCCTGCTACCTACACCTATCACATAAAAAAAGGTATAGGTACTGCTAGTAGATCGCGACCAATAATGTAATAATATATATGACGGGTGGACGGTAATGGAAGTTTAGTCAGCAGGGGATTTGCTCGTTCTTCCACCTTGTTACCGTGTGAGAAACTTCTAAACTCTAACTAAAAATAAAAGATAGTTTTCTTCACACACTTGTGACAATTAGTGTCCATGGCATCAGGTGATCTCTCGCCTGCCTTCTCTCACTAAAAATAGAACGGTCATCTAGGTAGAATCCTAGGATTGTATTTATTACTTTTTCCATAATCTTTAAACGATGACTTACTTGCCCATCCTGTACTCCTCCCTTTCGTATTTCAACGCCTCAACCAGCTTCTGAACGCCGTCGCGCGCGACTCCTCTGTAGTTCGGCCATGTCTCCGCGCTCAGGCACTTGTAACTGTAACAGAGAAATGCCCCTACAGCGGTCCCATCATCACTTGCGACATATCTGTTCTGTAGGCCTAACATGCGTACCGCGACAAAAATTTGTCGACTCTCGTTCGCGAGATCATCTCATCGCTCAGTCAGGTGAGCGAGAAGCAACTTACGCCGACACAATACGAGTGTCGACAATTAATTATCTCGCCCAGCTGGCCATGGAACTAGAAATGCCGGCCGGCGCTTGTCACTACTTACTCCGCTGGCTCAGAGGCCTGAAAGAGTCTTAGCCTCAGAAACAACAGATCACCACTAATGGTGCTTGCTTGTTGTTAGAGTAATGAATTTCTGAGTTAGTTAATGTTATTGTTGTAGAAAGTTTCACATTTATTTCGGCCTGAACAGCCTTGTTCCGTATATGTCGTACCGTTCTAGGAAGGCCGGGTAGGCGCGGCGTAGGCGAAGCCGGCACGGCGCACGCGCAAGTTCTCCATCAGACCGAGGTACTTCACCTGATGTGAGACCAGCTTCTCGTCGAATTGCACTGAAAAAGGAAAGCACCTATGAGCAGGCAAGGATCCAAGAAAAAAAAGAAATTGTTTCCAACTGAAAATCAAAATACGAATGATATGAACGATAACGATTGACTTCTTGGTACATCTAGATCTCTTATTTTAAATTGGGCTGTATTTTTGCTCTGCTCTCTGATAGGTGGCGGACGAGCAGACGGATCATCTGATGGTAAGCATTCGCCGCTGTAAGGACACCCGCAACTTCAGTGGAGTCAACACTGCTCTATTAATCTTTAAACTTCTCTTTCCCGGGCCAGGCCACCCTCCCTCACTCGGTGAAACACAGCGTAGGTGCTGGTAGACCGTGGTATTACTCTAGTCAAACCAGCCCATTCAAGCAGAAGCTTCGTTCTCCTAAGATTTCATAATTTTTATTTCACTTACTGGGTTCTTTGTTGTCGTTGGGTTTGATGCATCTGATGTAGGAGGGCTCCTTGCTGCTCAGGATCTTGATTAGCTCATTCAGCGAGTTCTTGAACTGCGTGATGGCGGTCTCTGGCCTCTTCTTACTTTGCAGATTTAGGTCCTAAAGTAGAATACACAATTTAACTAAGTATGATATTAGAGCTGTGCAATTGGAGTAACTAGACCAAACCAAAAAATAATACTTTTTAAATTTCAATAACTGATTTGTATATCTTATAATATAGTGAACTTAGACATCAGCACGAATATAGTAATTAAATATTATAGCTAGTATAGTTACATAAAGAATAACAAAACTTTCCATTCTAAAATACTGGCCCTAATATACAACCCTGAGGTATACTTAGGTACAAATATGTGGCATATTAATCACATGAGTATTTACCATTAACGTTTGGATTTACCAAAAAGATACAATTTAACTAGTGATTATTTTTATTCAAATGAAATCTCATACGCTACTGGCATAAGAAATTTGCAATGTTTATTGACATAGTCGAACGCCTTACATAAATTCCTAAAGGTCACCTTTCCGAAAAATGGATTTCAGTGTAGGCGTTACTACAATACCTACTTAGTCCTGTTTCGATTATCATGTAGGTGACTAGTAGTATGTAATACCTTAAAGCAGTTGCTGACGCTAGAGTTTGCTACTGGTGCCATGACGCTCTGGATGTCTCGGAACAGCAGATCGTTGTTCTTTTCCAGGAAGGTTGGACACGCTGTACGTGACCTCGCCTGCGTAGTGCACCAGGCAGAACTCCTATAATTTAGGTACAATTGATCGATTAATCAGACAAGTCAATCAATTTGTAACAATATCTAATCTTAGGTTAGTAATTATAGACTGCAATCTAGAAAAGTTGCGCATACCACATAATATGGCAGAAATGCTATTTGCTTGCAATGACTTTCAGGATATTATCATCATTAATACCTAGTAGTTTTGACTAAGAATTTATCACTAAAGCCAAACTAACAATTAAATTTAACTACCTTGAATTAGAACGGTGCTCACAGGGGAAGCATGATTTTGGAAATTAGAAAAACTTTTCGATAAATTCACAAATCTGTTAAACTTTTTTTTTTGAGAATTTCCGAAGTGATACCATGGCCTCACAGAAGACCGGCGTGAAGCAGCGCCTACGCTGTGTTTCGCCGAGTGAGTTAGGGTACCGGAGTCCCAATTGGGGGGAAAGGGGGTTAAGGTTGGCAGCGCACTTGTGTCTCTACTGGTGTTGCGGGTGTCTATGGGCGGCGGTAATCGCTTACCATCAGGTGATCCGTCTGCTTGTCTGCCACCTATCACATAAAAAAAATCTCATGTCCTACTTTCAGATACTTTTTTTTATATAAACATGATATGGATTTCCAGCACTCACATCTCGTCCCATTATCTTCTGTGTTCTAGTGTCCATCTTTCGGTGGGATTTGAAGTGAGCGTGTCCGTCGAGTCGCTGCGTCAGCTTCTCTAGGAAACTAGCGTCTGTCGCATCACCAGGCCGTAAGCACTCGTCATCCAGTATTGAAATAATTCCTGAAAAATAATGATTGAAGATTCTATAGCCAACATGGTTCGACAACGATCGGTTCTCTAGTTCCAACACCAATAGACGTTCAGCAGTGGACGTCTATTGGATGTGATGATGATGACGATGATGATGATAATGAAGGATTAATTGTTACCTTTATGCCTAGCCTCGATGAGGTCGCAGATGACGATGTTGTTGAAGTAGTCGATGGACTCCCACTCGATGCCCTCGCGCAGGTACTCCTCCTGCTCCTGCTTCAGCGTCAGCTCAATGAACAGCTGCTGGAGTTTCTCGTTGCAGAAGTTTATGCAGAACTGCTCGAAGCTGAAGATGAAGAGCGATTTAAAAACGGATACATACTATCTTTAGTTAGACTATCTAGTTCAGTGTCTTGTAGTATGAGCCGTTTAAACTAAACTGCTAAGGTGCTCTATACTTGTCAGAGGCTGGAGGAGGTGTGAGAGATAGGAGAGGACATCGGAGTCAGTGAGCGTAAACATTTCCAGGGATAGGGATTATCATGTTCAATTGACTTGACTTTACTTGAAGGAGTAAAGCCGCTAATACGGTTATACTCGTCAAGTTAAAGTCATGTTAATACTTATGAATTCTTTCATCAAGAAGAGCCTACAAACATTTTGAATTTGCTAAATTGTAATCGTTGACGGTCACGCAATTTTATAGATGGCACGTGAATAGTCCATTTATTGGTCTATAATGTTTTATTGGCTGTCGTGAGCGAGCGTCTTATCACGTTTGGTATGCAGAGTGTGTAAAACGCATTCCCAAAATACAATGTTTTACCTACTAATGATACCTAGTTAAAATGAAGGTTCAGAACGTAAAAGTACCTGCCTTATAGGTAGGAAAAAATTGGTCAAATTTGACCGGGGTCCTTTCAAATTTTTTTTGTAACAAATGAAACAAATTGTCTAGATAAGCCTCTTACTTAATATCTGTTAGCTTGAAAAAGTATGTTCAGAAAATTCTATCCTTGAAATAAAGTTTACAAATTATCTGGGTTTATTGGTTAGTTCATTCTTGCAACAGTGTTCTCATAATTACGTCGCCTAAAGAATTTAGGTACTACACTAGTAGATTCAAAAATTCACCTGTTCTTAGGGAAAATTTCGAATCCGTAGATGTCCAAGATGCCGATGACGGAGGACCTCGAGTCATAATCCTTTGGGGCGAGAGAGGCGTTGATCCTGGTGACCAGCCAGCTGAAGAGTTTGTCGTAGATGGCTTTGGCCAGCGCGTCGCGGGCGAACTGCGCTTGCTCCAGATCTAGGGGGGTGTTGACGACGTCGCCGCGAGCGTCGATGGTGCGGCTGGTGAGGGAATCTCGGAGTTTCTGGCTGGATACCTTCAGCAACTGGAAGAGGAAGGAACGGTGAAGATGAAAATGAAGACATATAGAACGTGATATCCACTGGTGATAACGGTGCCCATGGGCTGCAATAAATTAATTAGTCTGCTCGTAATCATAAACCAACCGACAAAATAATCAACAAACAAAATTCCTATTTATTATAATGTGCATAGTAGAGGATTAAGGCCATTCAGGATCAAGGAAGTGACACTTAGTAACATACTGTTGCGGGTACGGGGTACGTAAGATTCAAGTAAAATGCCAAAGTCACAAAAAGACAATTAATTTATTCGACGAGTAACAAAAACACACTTAAACGCACTAAAACACTAAAATCTTCCTTAAACACTTCGCAGGTAATACACAAGATCACTCTTAGTTCGCAGGAGAATAATCGCTTTCCAAATTGGAACTCACTTCTTCGCTTTCCAAATCAGAACTCACTCCTTCGCTGTTCAAATCAGAACTGACTTCTTCGCTGTTCAAATCAGAACTGACTCGTCGGCTCGCCCATCCCGCTTTTTATACTAGCACAGGCGCGGGCGAGACCTTTCCAGTAACTTCCACAACTTTCTAGTAAGTCCTACTAGAATGTTCCAGAGTCTTCGGGGGATAGTTAGAACTAGGGGCTTCGAGGGTCTTCTACACAGTTCTGGATGTGTGTCGAACATTCTCCGAATGTTCGATAAGTCTCCATTTCCTTCGACGCCGTGCGTTCGGCGACCGTGCGTATGTGACGAGTGCAAGGGAATATAAACCTTATCTTTGATAGAGATAAGTTCTAATTCCGCTTGCACGGTACCCCCATGGTCGTAACATTACCCCCTCTTAGTCATGCTCGTCCCGAGCATGATTTAACACGTGGCGAGGTAGTTACTTGCTTGGTCCGGTGGTCACGCCAGATTCCTGCAGTCATCCCGGTAGCCATGCCAGTTACTGTCATTCCGGTAGTCACGCCATTTCTTGTAGGTCACGCCACTTCCTGTTGTCACACCATCGTCTGGGGCAACTTATTCGAATATGGCCCCTCTCCCCGCAGCCATAACATTTTGGGACCAAGGAGGGTCTTTCCGTCACTACTACTTCCCGTAGTCCTGTGAGGTCCAAGGTCCTGTTGCACAGCTTCAACCTCCAAAGCATGGGCTAGAGCTTCCGGTAAGGTCTGATGGTGACTTAATTTCACGGCAATGTCTGATGTGTGCGTCCCTTATTCCGTCATTGAACGCTTGCAAGATCATTGGGCTCCACTATTGCCGGCATGACACATATGCACGTCGGACTAGCCTCTCGATTTCCGTTGCCCATTGCTGCAGACTCTCACCAGGGTTCCTGAACTCGGTCGCGTAGTTTGTGCTCTGAACATGTACTCCTGGTGTTTACACTGTACCTGCTCTCTAGTGCTTCTGGAGAGCTCCCAACGTCCTATTATCCGAAGGCAGGCATTCTAATATGAGTAAAGCATCTCCACGAAGAGCCAAAGTAAGAGCCATCTTGATTCTTCGTCGCTCCACCCCCATTTACCCTTAGCCAATGTTTCGAACTGGCACCAGAAAGCTGCCCAGGATGTAGTTCCACGAAGTAGGGTAATTCGATTGTAGGAGACACTGAATTTGCCGGCACTACTGTAGCAGCTCGAGTTTCTACCTTTTCCACCTTGATGTGCAGCTGTTGTAACGCACCATCCACCAGGTTGAGTCGGTTTTCCACAGCAACGATCTGCTTTTCCAGTGCTGCATACTTCTTCTCAATAGCCCCAACCAACTCTTGCTACTGAGCACCTCCTTCAATTCATTAATGCTGCGCCTCTTGACGGCGAGCTTGCACCTCCTGGCGGCGAACCTGGTCCTCCAGATGGTGAACCTGCTCCTCAAGACGGTGAAACCTGCTCATGCTGACGACGAGCCTGCTCCGCCTGATGAAGGGGCTTGTTCTTCCTTAAGTTGAGCAAGTTGTGCTTCCAGGCGGCGGACTTGCTCCTCCTGGCGTCGGCATGCTCCTCTTGAAAACTGACTTGCTCCTCATGGCGGCCGGGCTTGCTCCTCCTTAAGTTCAGCGAGTTGTGCTTCATGACGGCGTTCTTGCTCCTCCCGGGTAACGGGCTTGTTCCTCCCGGTAACGGGCTTGTTCCTCCTTAATTTCAGCAAGCTGCGCCTTGTGATGGCGGTTTTGCTTGTCACTGCGGGTCCATCTCATCGGTAACTAACGATAGTAGCGAATTAATAACATCAATTGAGGTGGCCAGGTCGATGGTAAGTCCACTTCGTATAGCAGAACCAGAACCCTCCGTTGAGCTTCTTCCACTTTCATCCTTTTGCAAGGCCGCAGTCTCTCTTGCCGCCATTCGGTCCTCACTGTCTTCTTGTGGTGTAAGTGGCATCTTGAATCCCACTTCTGACACCAATTGTTGCGGGTACGGGGTACGTAGAGATTCAAGTAAAATGCCAAAGTCACAAAAAGACAATTAATTTATTCGACGAGTAACAAAAAACACACTTAAACGCACTAAAACACTAAAATCTTCCTTAAACACTTCGCAGGTAATACACAAGATCACTCTTAGTTCGCAGGAGAATAATCGCTTTCCAAATTGGAACTCACTTCTTCCGCTTTCCAAATCAGAACTCACTCCTTCGCTGTTCAAATCAGAACTTGACTTCTTCCGCTGTTCAAATCAGAACTGACTCGTCGGCTCGGCCCATCCCGCTTTTATACTAGCACAGGCGCGGCGAACGAACTTCCAGTAACTTCCACAACTCTAGTAAGTCCTACTAGAAGTTCCAGAGTCTTCGGGGGATAGTTAGTGAACGTAGGGCTTGCGAGGGTCTTCTAACACGTTCTGGCATTGTGTGGTCGAACATTCTCGAATGTTCGATAAGTCTCCATTTCCTTCGACGGCGTGCGTTCGGCCGGGACCGGTGCGTATGTGAGGGGGGCGTAGTGCAAGGGAATATAAACCTTATCGTTGATAGAAGATAAGTTCTAATTAGCCCGTGCGTGTGAAGCGTGTACTGCGGACGAGCGTGCCATGGTCGGTGCACAAGTGGTGCTGGCAGGTTAGCTAGTAAACTATGTTATCATGTTTTTATGTTGACCTAAGTATAACTTGTTGGTAGCAAGTATGTAGATTGTGATGATTGCTGATGCTCAAGGACAACAAGGAGAGTGGAAACCACAAGTGTGCTGCCAACTTTTAACATGTTCCCCGCGGACTCCGGTACTTTCACTCACTCGGTGCAACAAAGTGCAGGCACTGCTTCAGGTCAGTTTTCTGTGAGCTCGTATTATCCTAGTAGAGCCAGCCCACCCGGCTCCCCCACGTATTATCCCATCCCATAGTCCATGCTTTAGGTGTTTTTGTAACACAAAATTCGATTAACTGTTTGTTTTGTTGCAAAATTTCAATAGATAAGGAACTATGTACTAAAACTTATTTAATTCGAAATTGTAACACAAAAATGTATTAACGTTACAATAACTATTATCAGTTTGAAATATTACGACATATCCTAAATTGTGACTAATGAGACTCTGATAAAAAAATGTAAATTAATTTCAAATTAACTACATTGTAGCTACTCGTAATAACGCATCTAACAATGTTTATAAATTCAGCGAGGGCTGGTCACAATATTGTGTTTACTTAGAGAGTCAATTGAAGAAATTTAAAAGGTTGTAGTAACATCATACGTGGCTGCCTGTACAGTCAGCCACACATCAGGTTACCACAACCTGTCAAATTTCCTCAATTGATATTCAACTTAATTTGTATCACAGTAAGATGAGAGTCGATGGAAGAAATTTGACAGAACTTGTACTTTGATGTGTGGCTGTACGTACAAACAAAATACTTCCAGTTGAAGCTCAGTCGGTACAAGCCTGTAAATTATACTTTTACTTTTATCTGGTGCATTTCACCTTCCTTGATCCAATTAGTGCACCTACTAGGCTGTAACATACTGTAATTACTTTTTATCAGAGTTTATCGATCACAGTAAAATTGTATTTGCTATTACGTGAGAGCCTTATCTTCTGAAAGAGACTGGTTTAGGCATTCAGTTTTGCACCATGTTGGTTTTTTTTATAGTAGGTATAGGAAGGCAAACGAGCAAGCTGGTCACCTGATGGTAAGTGAATACCACCGCCCATGGACATCAGCTACACCAGAAGGAGTATACAGAATAGGGTATTTGACCAAATTTTTTTGTGTTTAATCAAAAGACTCCTCAATTTAAAAAACATTGTTGTAAGAATTACTTGATTCTGATTTGAATTACCAAAGATATCACAACTTTAGTGATTGGTTTTAAATTCCAAAAATGTCAAATAGTGCTATGTTTGTGGATTTTAATGGAGCCTTCATTTGTGGTGATACTTTTAACGCGTGCACACTTTATCTAGTGTTTCCATGATCGAAGGTAACCAACGACAAAAGCAACCATTTAAAATAATTTACGTATTTCATAACAATCATATTACTTACTTGAAATATAATCGACAATTTGGTTATTGAATATCGTACTACGGTACGAAGTTGATTACTGAACCAGCTCTCAGAATCATAAACAATAGCTTTATTTACATAAACAGTATAGAACAATGGGCCTAGTTAAGCGCCTTGCAGCACTCCGCGATACGCGTCGTACGAGATGAATGCACGTTGATTAGAGTACGAAGATCGATACGTAATATTGTTCTATGCCGTAGATTTAATGGGGGATTCAATCCGTTAGATGGCGTACTGTTAGATAAAGTCCAACGTCATTGGTTGTTTAGTGACATTTTGACACTCACTGTGTAGATAGACCTCAGTTATACATGTAGGGGGTGGAGTTTTCCACATCATCTCCAATTGGCGGCGCACTAGTGAATTCTCTGGTTGCGAATGTCACATGGGGCCTGATAGGAATCACGTACCATCAGGTGATCAGTCTGGTCGCATCTGAATCTTACTTTATACTAAAATCGTTCTCCATGTTCATAAGTAGGACGTGACATTTACGCATTCGACTCATCGATAAATATGTGGTATTGTATTTACCTATGTAAATCACTATAGTCGGGCCGTTGTATCATGCCCGATTTGACAATATATTTTTTTTATTTTGCATACCATCCTTGTCAAATCGGGCCATGATACAACGGCCCGACTATACGTTGGAACTAAACACATTCTTGCAAATTAATCATTTACCTCTTAGAATAATATATTATTCAAAAGTCGAGTGGGAAGACAGTAAGATTTTATTATTATCAAGAATCTATTATAATTCGAAATTACTTTGGAAATGAATATTATTGGACGATCGGGGGGTATAAGTTACGGGGGGTTAAGGCCTTGTTATTTGGTAACAATTACTTGATACGTTATCGAGTTTGGCTATTTTTCGCCTATTTGTCACGGTCAGTTTTCTAGATTGCATTATTATTACGCAACTATTCCAAACACTTATTTTATTTACTGTGAAATTTAGTCATGATAATTAAATAATACCAAAAGGCATGGTTAGGGGTTGCCAAACTGTTGAACTAATCAGTATGCGGTATATATTTTTAAATGATTTACTACGCTCTAGAGCTGAAGTGCAAGGACCCTGCCACACAGCGCATCACCATTTATGTGCTTTCGTCGATAGGGTCGAATAACTAGACTTAAATAGATTAAAAATAAGATATTTTTTATTAAAAGAATATCTTACACCAATGCTGACTCAACAATAAATTCGGCGAAGCCCTTGTCGTTTCGCACAAACCAGACGTTGACCTGGGTTGCTAGCACGCTGAGTAAGATAACTAAAGCCTGGTCTCTACTACAAGAGGAACTTATCCTTAGAGGATTTTTGTTTTCAGGAAATTATGCTTTGAGGAACTTATATTTAGAGGAACATTATTATACTTATAGGAACTTATAATAATTGGAGCATCTTATAGGTACTTAGAGGAATTTAAACTTAGAGGAACTTATACTTCGAGGAACTTATAATTTTGTAGGTAGATCATCATATACTTACATCAGCGACGTTTCCACTGTTAGCGTCGTGCGACAATATCTCTGCGAAGCTCTTGTCGTTCCGCACGAACTTGATGTTGCCCAAGTGGAGCACGCTGGCCACAATCTCGAAGATCTCGGTCTGCTCCTCGGCGCCGATCTCAATCACCTTCATGGCTTCTTGGACAACCCTGAACTGGCTTGCATCGGCGTTCTTTTGGCTTTGGGGTGCGGCCTGGAATATAAGATTACACTCACACACTTGTAAAATATGCCTAGGGACTGGCCGGATGGCGGATTTGGTAGTGACTCTGCCTCTACGCCAAAGGTCGTGGGTTCGATTCACACCCTGGACAAACATTCGTGTGATGAACATTTGTGTTTGTTGAGTGTTTGGGTGTAATGTATGTATTTAAGTCATGTATTTGTGTTCCCTCTGCTGATATCCGTAAGACAAGTCCTTAAGGGGCTATATGAATGAAACTAGCGCCGCCAACCTATTTACACTAATTGTGGCGAAAATAAGATATTATTTTTATTGAAATATTAAAAATAATATCTTACACCAACAACGATTATGCTGACTCAACAATATATCGACGAAGCCCTTGTCGTTTCGCACAAACCTGACGTTGACCAGGTTCAGCACGCTGAGTAAGATCTCTAAAGCCTTGGTCTTTACTACAAAGAGGAACTTATCCTTAGAGGAACTCTTATTTTCAGGAAATTATGCTTAGAGGAACTTATATTTAGAGGAACATATACTTAGAGGAACGTATATTAATTGGAGGATCTTATTCTTAAAAGAATTCAAACTTAGAGGAACTTATACTTCCGAGGAACGTATATTAATTGGAGGATCTATGCTTTCAGCATAATATCCTGAAAATAGAAGTTGCTAAATTAAAATTAGAGGAACATACTTAGAGGAACTAATATTAATTGGAGGATCTTATATTTAGAGGAATTTAAACTTAGAGGAACTTCTAATTTGTTGGTGGATCATCTTATACTTACATCAGCGACGTTTCCGCTGTTAGCGTCGTGCGACAATATCTCTGCGAAGCTCTTGTCGTTCCGCACGAACTTGATGTTGCCCAAGTGGAGCACGCTGGCCACAATCTCGAAGATCTCGGTCTGCTCCTCGACACCGATCTCAATCACCTTCATGGCTTCTTGGACAACCCTGAACTGGCTTGCATCGGCGTTCTTTTGGCTTTGGGGTGCGGCCTGGAATACAAGAGTACAGTCACGCACTCGAAAAATATGTCTAGGGACTGGCCGGATGGCGGATTTGGTAGTGACTCTGCCTCTACGCCAAAGGTCGTGGGTTCGATTCACACCCTGGACAAACATTCGTGTGATGAACTTTTTTGTTTGTTGAGTGTTTGGGTGGGTTTAATTTTGCCAATGTCAAGTGTAGATTGATAAAGTGTAGTCAACAGTCGAAGTCAGTCGAAGTTACAGTCACTCAATAAAACGCCGGTGTTTAGCGTTTTAATGTCCTAAGGATTCTGTGGCGACTATTTTTAACAAGCCGTAGGTTTTAAGACTCTATTAGGTCAAGCAAGTTGTTCACGTGACAAATCACTCGACACACAATAGCATGTTTAAAAACGACACAATTCAATGATTCTTATATTAATATCACCCTGCGGCACTTCACTGCACAAAGTAACACCAATTTGTACACTAAAAACCACTAGATACTAATTAAAATCTTTGGATTGCATCAGCCGATGCGGCTTGTTTCACAGTTACCCACAGAATCCAGGTCAATGTATGAGATATGTTGTGTGAATTTACACCAATTTTCTATATGGCCGTATCACTGTCAAGCCGAACCGCGACCCGTTCATGCCGAAGCGTGGCTTTGTCACGGCACTATGTAGTTACTTAGTTCTACGCTATCGATCGAAGGTCACAACTCTTTTCAATTGTTTAATTTATGTGTTTTAAAGTAAAGTTAATCAATTTGCTTACGGTGATTGTGTATACAGTTTAATAATATAGTATATTCTCAAATAGGTTTATTTATTACCTTAACATTTACTAAAACAGATTATATTTCAGGAGTAAAATGGGTTTTATTTTTGTTGCAAAGGCGAATGTATACCTAAGCTGAGTAAATCCAACATCAGTCATGATAACTTTCTTTTATGTCGTTAATCTCCTTTAAATAAAACAAAGCCGGGTTAGATACAATACTCAGGTGTATCCAACTCAAGAACGGCTAACAGAATAAAAGCACATTTCCTTACACTTTGAAACCTTTCCCTACTCCCCCCCCCCATCCTTACCTGGCCTTTCATTACAACCGTCATAACACTACCTACTTATTTGAGATCCTCTTTATTTATTTATTATAGTTACATTATTTCTTACGTATGTCTATGTAGTTTATATTTGTTAGTATATGATATGTATTAGTGTACTCATATTTAATTTAATTAATGTATGTATTAATGTTTATACCTATGTATATAAGTAGTGTATCATTGCACCGCCTTACACCTTGATCAAGTGTCCTTTACCCAAAGTTGCCTGGAAGAGATCGCTCATAGTGATAAGGCCGCCTTTGTTGTACATTACTCTTAATATAACTAGTTTTTAAGTTTATACCTCTGTTTTGTGTGCAATAAAAAGTATATTCATTCATTCATTCATTCAGGTTTTAATAATGCGGCATAGCGTGGATATCGGCCACCCGTGGATCCCTAGCTACCAGAAAGCCCACAGTTTTTTTTGCGGTCTGGACTATTAGTAAGTAGGCCTAACATGCGTACCGCGACAAAAATTTATCAACTCTTATTTGCGAGAACGCATCCTTCTATCCCGCTCATCGCTCAGTCAGGTGAGCGAGAAGCAACTTGCGCCGATACAATACGAGTGTCGACAAATTATCTCGCGGCGCGCATGTTAGCTCGGCTAGAGGCAAGGCACTTGTCTACATTGGTATACTCACCATATCGGTGGTGTATTTATACGCCTCAGGTCTGCTCTGGAGCTTCACTGGCCCATCAGCTCGGGGCTGCCCCCCGCAAGGAGCTGAGAAGACGTGGAAGTTTCTCTCCCCCGCCATCTGACTGACTACCCTGGACTTTTCTAGGAGGTAGTTCAAAATGTGTCCGCCCTCAGGCCCTCCCTCGTAGTTGAACTGGATGTCCATGTATTGCCGAATCTACTAAGTTGTCATTTCTGTGTAAAATGAATTATAGTTTGGTCTTCAACTTTTTTCGTTAGCCATTTAACAAGAAAAATATTAAAAGAGAATAGAGGGCCAACCAAAGACTAGGCTGCGTTTTCACTGAAGCAGAGCGGAGCGGACGAGCAAGCTTCACTAATAAAAGAAGCTAAAAGAGTGTTTAAGCAAACCTACAATTACACCAGTGACGTTGAAGTTGGACCTCAGTCTAAAAGTAGTTACAGCGGATTTTTCACACGCCATAGCTCTCAAGCACAAAATATAAAGGACACAGAAAGTAGACTGCCCACTAAGAGCTAAAAACATGTCATGTACTCACGCATGCGCACTAACCGGCAAATACGCCTTTTCGACCACATTAATCCTAACTTATGACATAAGATTATCGAACTGTCGAGGTCTGTGGTAGAGGTCGCGCGCTTATGTACTCATGCCGGGCAACAACCCTTTTTTTTTTTTTTTTTTTGTTTCGCTGGGGAATGCCGCCGACCCGGAGTGCAATGGGCCGACGTCGCCGCCTAATGGCGGCGCCTTATGCATACCCGCCTACTGGGGAGCAGGCGGGTTATGTCGGGCTCTCCTCTGGCGGGGGCTTCTCCTAACGAGAAGCCGGCCAGAGGCATACCGACTAAACCCCAGCGGTTTTCCCTCATCGCCCTTAAATGGGGAGGCGTCGTGGGCTGTAGGACGAACCTATTACCCATACGGGCACCACAACCTCCCCGGGCGGTGCCCGCCTACACGGCGGGCCAGGCGGTTCCTCCCCCGGCTTGGCCGGGAGAGGGAGCAGGGACGGCCGGGAAAACTGAGCCGTCCCTACCAGGCTGCGGAGGGAGCCCGTGCAATGCCAGTGCTGGTGTCCCCACACCACGCACCGGCGGGCTCCCTCTGCGGAGAGGAGGGAGACGCGCATCTGTTCGGCGTCTCCTCCCCCTCCTTGCCCTTCGGAGCGCGCTGGCGAGAGGGTCCGCCTCTCGCACGCGCTCCGCCGCCTCCTTCTCTGCCATTACGTGCTCGCAATAGTCAGCGAAGGCCTTCCAAGCCTCTTCTCGCAGCATAGCTCTCACTATGCTAGAGAGAGAGAGGT
>JABMDO010000615.1:0-41856 GCA_014851415.1 Cnaphalocrocis medinalis | reverse complement strand
CAGACTACTTTAATTAACTGAAATTGTATTTAATCTACGTATGTTTGTGTGTGAGTGTGTAAGTGACTGACTACTGTGTCCTGTAGTGTGGTGTACATCTTGCCTCATATGATTGACAATAAATAAATTGAAATGGTGCGTGTGTGTGTGTTGTGCTCTATCCAACTCGAGATACTATGAAGTTTTCCATTTCCTTGTAATTTACAAGTTATAATCCAGTGTGTAGAATAGAATAGAATATAATATTTTTATTTGCGTATAAAATGGTATTCACATACTTGGTACATAATAGACATGTATTGTATATATGGATGAACATGTGTATGTGTATGGATATTACATGTGTATGATGATGATGTATAAGGTGTGTGTATGGGTGTGACTCACTCTTGATGGTGGGCACCACGTAGTAGTTGTTGTGCGTGGAGCCCTCGCTCTGCAGCTTCATGCCGCGCCGGCGCACGCGCAGTACGTGCGCGAATACGAACCGCATGAACCTACCACAGATCACTATGCAATGAACGGTGGCAGCACAACAAGTTACTACAATCTGTCAAATTTCTTCAATCGGACCTCACTTTTATGTCAAACGTGTTTGGTTCAATATCAACTGAGGAAATTTGACAGATTGTAGTAACTTGATGTGCTGGCCACTGAACACGCAGAAGTAGATATATAGATACTCTTTATTGCACAAAATATTACAGAACTTAATGCTAAATGGTTATTTACAAATACAATCTCAGCAGAAATGTTGGCAGTTTCTCACAAAATATGGAATTTTAGGAAGTAAGTATCTGAGTGAAAATATTTTGTTTTAACACCTAAGAAAGCTAACAACTTTAATTTCAATTATTTTTAAGAGAATATTTTGTAACTGTGGCATTGTTTTCATTTTCTCAAGAATATGGATCCTAACAAGTTAAAATGTTTAGCATTAGGCATTACGAGTCTGTTTGCTAGATTCTGATTAAAAATGTACCTTTGATGCTTTGAGCTACCTCTTAGATTATCTAAGTTGTAATTGCTGGTTATTTTTCCTTTAGTATGTAATTTTAAAAGGAAAAAAGGAGTTATTTTTTTATCACATAATAATATTATGTCAGTAGAAAAAGTTACAGCAAGTAGTAGGTAGTAATACCTACTTAAACTATACTGTTAAATATAAATTTCTTGTAAGGAAAATATTTGACTAGTTAAAAACTTAGTATGTAGTAAGGAATATATAATACAAATAATAAACAATCATGCCATATGATGTTATACAATACAATTAACTAGGCATTAATTTATTACACTTACCATGTTATTTATCTCAGCATGTAGGTATTTACTCTACAGCCAAAATACCCTTCATAAAGGTTAAATGGCCAGAATTCATACAAAGAGCAAGGTCAATGCATCATTATGAAATCAATACCTCTTATACCCCAATTTTCTCCTTTCTCCATATTGGAATTAAAATGCGTATTACAGCCGAAAATCAAGTTCCCACGATGAAACCTTGATTCAAGGCCGAAGTAACAATTATCTTGCGGAAGTTTTCTGGTCAGATAATACGTACGCGATGTAAAATAACAAAACTCAGCTGTTCTTTATAAGGCGTGACGACTTAACAGCTGTTTTTTGAGAAAGTGGGTTAACACCCAAAACACACAGAAATTACCCACAACAACACCCCTCACAGTAGCACTATTAGTTGTAGCAATGAAAGAACTAATTAGACGGGTAATTAAATGTATTGCAACAATTAAAATTCACAGTTAAAGAAATTGCGACGATTAATGAGTACAAAGAAAGGTCAATCGAAATAATTCACGTACCTCGATTTTTAATGTGGAGCTCGTGAAGGAAGGCTATTCTTAACTTCCTTGGAAGAAATGCAGTTTAAAACACACTTAATCAACCACAAAGAGAAAGTGACTGCAATTTATTATTTTAAAGTTCCATTGTCACTTGCTCGCAGTTTGTCGCGCAAAATACGAAAACGAATTGAGTAAATCTGTTCGGATACCAGCTAAATTTAGTAAACTTTAGTTTTTTTATGAATTTATCGTAATAATTTTTCAAACAACTAAATATTGTATAATTATATATATAATTATGATTGAGAGATTGGTGATTAAATAAACAATGCTTTGTGATGTAAAACCAAATGAAAAAAAACGAAAAAATCATTCTTTTTGTTTACTGAATATGTATCCGAACATTAGGTCGGCTCCATACTAACTACCGCTCTCAAAGAAAGTCAGTCTATAAATTAATATAAAATTGACATTACGGTCAAATAACGTGTCTAAGTGAGAAAACTGCGTAAGAAATGAGGAAATAATATCGAAACCGCGAAAAATAATATATATACTCTGATTCACAATCATTTAAAGTAAATGGACAGATGTCATGTGTCATCCCCATACATTATCACTCAATTTGACACATGAAAATGTCAAAATGCATAGAAACTTGTCATTTTCATCTGTCAGTTTACTTTTTTTAAATGATTATGAATCAGAATCAGAGTACAGTTAGCATTCGTGGCTTCGCGCATATTTACGGACCAAGTGTAGAGCGAGCCTTAGCCTTGACAAGTGAGTGACAGCTAGAATCCTAAAGCTGAGTACACACACACGTACATTCGACCGAATAAAAAAATAAAAAACCGGATGTTTATTAGAGTGATGATATGGTTCGAATCCGGGTATCCATTATAAGGTATAATAAATATATACCAAAAGGACCTTTACATTTTTACGGCGCATGGAAGAAAAACATCATGAGAAAATTTTCGCATTTTGGGTATTTTCTGGAACATGTAACTAATTCGTGTAAAAAGGTGTTGTTAAGCTACTTTCAAAGATATAATCCACTGATTGCTGCGGAGTACCGCTATTAATATTATTAAGAATTTTCTTTACTTTGTCTTTATCACTATGTGTACCAACCAGCAATGTTTTAAATTTTAAATTTAGATACTCTACTAAAAGTTAGTGTTAACAATAGTAGGATAGCAATCTAGCTCTAGACTCAGCTGATTATGTGTATCAATAAGTTACTGGTTGATAACTGTTTTGTTTCTCAAATAAATAAATGCACTGGTCTGGCGTAGTCGAATTCCCCTGTTAAAGGGTGCCGAAGATCAGACGGCAATAACTTCATTGGAAGTACCCGACTTCTAAATGAGTCTTAGCAGCTCTATTAAAACGACAGTTTTTTCAAGGAGATAAGTAAGAGCCCAAGTAGGTCTCACCATTAAACTTGGCACCTATTTAGATATCATTTCTTTTGACGGAGAAATCGACAAACAAAACTTGTTCACCTTGGCTACACATTTCACATTTTTATGTTTTGATGGGATACCTACTTAATACTAAAAAAAAAATTACCATGCGTTTTGCCACTCGTCTATCACTGGTTTTATTTTACTTTTTTTTGAGAAAAGAAAAGTCAAGGCAACACAGGCAACACTGCTTGAAAAAATGGCGGCCAAAAATCAATTTTGAATTGTGACAGCCAGTGTTGCGAAATTTTGTCATGAGTAAAATAAATTATTTACTGAGTAAATAAACCCTTAATTTCACTACAATTGAGTGTAATATGAGCCGGTTTTAACTAATTATTCAAATAATACGCGTTGTGTGTTCTATATGGTTAGAAAAATACGTTTTCGAGTGACTATTGTGGTCGATGATGTAAGAAATTGAAGGTCTTGTCGCTGCTTTGTGTATGTTGTAGTTTGATTCTATTTTCTTGTGAACTTTGCGAGTTTTCGTCATGGAGGGTGAAGAAGGAGGGCTGGCCAACCAGGAAAAAGATGATTATGAGAGTAGTACACATTCCACGCCACAGGAGCACAAATCTTTCGCTGAAATGGCAAAAGACAAATTAGATAGTGGTAAGTTTAGTTCTAGGAGATAGGTATTTTATTTTATGTTATGATGACTATTACACTCTTAGTTCTTTTTTAATATTGGTAGGTATTTCAGTTATGTTAAGTTAAAGGTTTAATGTTTCTTTTTTCTTCAAAGATCTAATACACTCATTCTTATTTGATTTCATAAATTTGTTAAAATTTAATGTTATCAAACAAACTATATAGGGTAAGTCCGGGACAGATGCCTAGTCGGGAGAGATGCCTATTTTTAAAAAAATACCACTTCTGTATGGTTTACGCGCGTGTGTACTTGTCCTTAGGCTCTCCATCGTTTTGAATTCAAATTGAAATGGCAACAACACTTCTGTTTGTAATAAAAAGTGAAAAAAAAAAATATTTTAAGGTAAGTTTTCACGTAGAAAGTCATCATATTTTTTTGCAGATATTTAGTTAATAATGTTTTGCTTATTTTTTGATCGATTAAACAGGCGATAAGTTTATTAATAGCTGAGTGTAAACTTTGAGGTTATGCTTTAATGCGCTTAATGACAAATGAGCTTGCGTACAAAATAAAAAACCAATGGGCATCTCTCCCTTACAAAAGGTAGAGACGCCTATTTTTTTTTAGGGAGTTATGCCTATATGAGTGTCAGGGATAGATTTTTGAAGAACTAATAAAAACTAAAAATAAAAATCAAAGAAAACCAAAAAGACAACCAAAGAAAAAAACAGAATTGTCTGATAGTTCGGAATGGACGAGGAAAATATTTCCCTGCATGATTCCTCAGACGTGGACTATTTTACAGATGAAAGGGGGCGCTTACCTGTGTTGAATGCGAAACATCATTACAAGGTGATTTCGAGGCGTCTATCGTTTTGCAATAGGTGCGGCAACCTTTCACATGAATTTGTGCATCTTAAGATACAATGTGCAATGATTGTGGTAAAAATGTAATGTAAAAATTAATTTTCCCGAAGTGCAATATCCATTAGGCAATGTCACCCATATATGTGGTAGAGATGCCCAATTTTCAGAGTTTTTAAAAAATGGCTAATAATAAGGATAAATGTTGATTATTTTTTATTTTGATAATTATAAATATTGATTATAGTCGTACAATGTGTTTTATTTTAAACCAATATCATCAGGATTAAACTTACCGAAATATTTAGATTCTACAAAAAGCTAGGCAACTCTCCCGTACTTACCCTACTTATTTACTTTATCTTTTTTGATCTAACTCCTAAGAGAAGAGATATCATGAATATAATTGATTTTGTTCTTCCATTTTATTAATTTATTGCATGTTTTATAAATTATATTCATTCAATTATTTTAGCTCTTCATATTTAGTAAAAACTATTCCAACTAAATATATGAAACTGAATTCAGCATGTAGGTTTAAAAATAGACTATAGACAGTTAGATGTGTGTTAGGTATTGTTAATTAATCAGACTAAATTCAATATAATAGTAGAACTAAAAGTTTTAGAAGAAAAAGTGTGTGCATTATAAAAATGAATAAAACAAACGGGATGAGCTAAATAAAACCGTTTAAAAATAAAAATGAAATAATTATGTTTTAATAGTATTAGTATAAAAAATTATTGTCAATCATTACAAATTTTAATCATAATAGGTATGTAGGTAAATCTTATTTGCTTCATTTGTAATTTTTTATGCCTCCACTATTGAACAACATGATTGTTTTTTCGTTTTAGCATAAACTGGTTCATTTAACACCAAACCTAACAGATATAAATAAAAAAATTATAAAAAAAATAGAAAACTTAGTAGGCACTCAAAAAGATCACAGTTCAGTTCTCAAAAAGTTATATAAATATGACTGTTCTGGTCTCCCATACAAATAAAAGTAAAGTGATCATGACTATCCAGAATGATCTAGAAAATAAATGAGGGTGATCCAGAAAATATCTGATTATTGCTATGGAGCCGATTGCAGATTAAAGGAAAAAAAATGTATCGTAAAATGATACATTTTTTTGCACTGAAAATGCACCATTGTGGCATTTACTTGGCAATTGTCACTCGTTCAACATTTTTGTATACTTGTGTCATTAAAAAAAAATAGATTTTTTATGTTACACATAGAAACTATTCGGTTAGTCTGCTTTTGGATAATCCATATTTCCTGAGGGCTATGGTTAGGGACCTTCAAGAAATGGGCCTCTCTTTCTTAAAAGGCCGGCAATGCATCAGCGACCTTTCTGATTACTTACCAGCAGGTGACCCCCTTGCTCGTTTGCCACCTCTAATATAAAAAATCTTTAATTCTGCTGAATTTGAACAAAGTTTTTCATTGTTTGTTCTGTATTAAATTTGTATTTACAACAGCTGGCCGTGAACTACGAAGACGCTTGCCGATGGCTGGTCAGTTGGGGGCGCATCTCATGCATCCTCGGCGCCTTCTCCTGCATTCCACACCTACCCAGCATACCGATGTCGTGCTGATATTTCCTAAAGGTAAGTTAGCTAGCACTTAATATAGTTAACGAAAAATTTCATTCGTTTTTGCTCTTATGTTATGACAGATAAGGTTCAAAATCAGGTGGCAACTACTTTCCCATTGCCTTATTAAGGGTTTAAATAAATAATCTTGTATATATAATTGATTGACTTGTATATATAAATGTAATATATAATAACAACATCCAATAGATTTAACTGTAGGCCTCCTCGAAAAAATGTGTAAATCTAATTGTGGGAGAGCCACGCTTCGGCATGAATGGGTCGGCTCGACCGGAGTGATACCACTGCCTCACAGAAAACCGGCGTGAAGCAGCCCCTGTGCTGTGTTTCGCCGAGTGAGTGAGGGTACCGGAGGCCCACCCGGGGGGAAGGGGATAAAAGGTTGGCAGCGCACTTGTAACTCCACTGGTGTTGCAAGTGTCCATGAGCGGCGGCAATTGCTTACCATCAGGTGATCCGCCTGCTCGTCTGCTACCTATCACATAAAAAAAAAAATGTACTAACCTTATTGGGAACTGTTGGATGAGAGGGGCGCATGTAAGAATCCAGGGAATATAGGGTTCCTAACTTTAAAAGGTACAACGGAACCATTATAAGATAGATCGTTTTTGTCCGGCGGCCGCCGCTCGATCTCTCTTCGGTCTTTTCACACTGATGGATGTCCCATCGAATTCAGAAGGTAAGGGAAATAAGGGAATAGAGAGTGCACATGGGTTTGCGCACTGACTTGAATACTATCTGCATATGTGGTTGATCGTTAAGATCTTTGTTTTTATGTGATAGGTGGCAGACGAACAGACGAATCACCTGATGGCGAGCAATTGCCGCCGCCCATAGACACCTGAACCAGTCGAGTCACAAGTACGTTGCCAACCTGTAACCCCTTTCCCCCCAATTGGGTTTCTGGCACCCTCACTCACTCGACGAACACACGGCAGGTGCTGCTGCTGTGCACGCAGGTCTTCTGTAAAGCCGTTCACTCCTTTCGAGCCGGTCCATTTAGACCGAAACGTGTCTCTCACGGTAAAATTGTGAAACGTTAGAGAGTTTAGTAATTTAGTAGGTTCTTCCAAACACACTCAAATATGTAGGTCCCGCTCAGCACTAGCACTCCCCTGGTCTCTCGAAGATCGGTCCTGGCTCAGTCCAGGTCAACGTTTTCAGGATCTCCGCCGTGTAAACCAGCAAAGAGGTGTAGTAGACGGGAAGGCAGAAGAAAGACGGAAGACGTAAGAAGAAAGACCAAAGACCCGCAACTGAAAATGAACAACAGGCCTGTTCAGCAGTTGCCAGGGTTTTGTTGTTCGGTCTGGACCGGGGAGTCTACGGGGACCTAATATTTAGCACCCGACCAGACCGTACAACGTAAAAGCTTTACAGTTTAACAAAGTGGTAGGTAGATTTAAGCGACGTCGAAGTGACGCGTAGCAGAAGGCTTTAAGAGCCGCTGTAGCCGAATATCGGTTGAAGGGTTTTATTTACTAACCTATGATAACAAAAGCTTCTCCCTTGCACAAGACTTGATTTATTGACATCATCAGTTTTTGGCAACAAGTCAGAAATAGTCGCGTCTTTAGTGGTTACTAAATACGGGTCAGGGTTCGTTGGCCTCATTCTAATTCATACATTCAGTACTCTCATAAACATGGCATTTGTACGTGAATAAGAATGCGGTAGGTTTTTAGTGCCCTGGGAAATGAGTAGTAATGTTATATGGTTAGTTCGCTTGTGAATTTTGAATGGACGTAAACAAAGTTTTGTTAAGGAGCGGATCAAAGTTTCGCCATATAGGGAATATAGCGTGTTTAAAATCCGCTAGATGGCGTACATTTTTTTTTATGTTATAGGTAGCAGACGAGCAGGCGGATCACCTGATGGTAAGCAATTGCCGCCGCTCATGGACACTTGCAACACCAGTGGAGTTACAAGTGCGCTGCTAAACTTTTATCCCCTTCCCCCGGGTGGGCCTCCGGTACCCTCACTCACTCGGCGAAGCACAGCACAGGGGCTGCTTCACGCCGGTTTTCTGTGAGGCAGTGGTATCATTCCAGTCGAGCCGGCCCATTCATGCCGAAGCGTGGCTCTCCCACATTTAAAAATTGTTAGACTGAGGTCCAATTTCAACGTCATTGGTTGTGTAGTAGGAAAGCGTAGTGTAGGATGGCCTCCGGCTAAATACCTATAGACATTGGTCCCTCCACCAGCCCATGGTCCTTCCTACCGTCTCGGCTGGTAGTTCGGCCTCCGGCTAGTTGGAGTGACGATCTGCGAAAAGCCGCTGTATAGACTGAATGCGTCAAGCCGAATACAAGATGAAATAGCGAACATTGAGGGAGGCCTATGTCCGGCAGTGGACTGAGACAGGCTGATGATGATGGTTGTTTAGTGACAATTTTGACATCTCACATCAAAAATAACCAATCAGTAGATGGAGCTCAGTTCTACAGGATTTTTTCAGTGGCGTCTTTATTTTCGCTCTTATCACTCTTTTTTGTCGCTGTATCTTATCTCTCCAGAGAAGAGAAAGAGAGGAGATAAAAGATAGGGTCTGTCATGTCTCTCTTTTTTCTTTCCATCCGGTTGTCTTCATCATGTTTATAACGCCAATATTCTTTACGGTATCAATAAATAATTGGACTGCTGGTCTTTTCGGTGGCATCTTTATTATCGCTCTGATCACTCTTTTCTGTCGCTGTATCTTTCTCTCCAGAGAAGATAAAGAGAGGATAAAAGATAGGGTGTATCTTATCTCTCTTTTTTCATTCCATCCAGTTGTCTTCATCATAACGTCAATATTCTTTACGATATCAATAAATTGGCATCGTCTTTACCTTTTACTTTGCTATAAGCCATTTGTGAATCTATAAGGCTTTGAAACAACTCCATTAATTGGATAAATCTCCCCTTATTATGTCACTTAGCCGAGGCGCAAGATGGGAACAAAGATGTACTTACGAAAACTTGGCAAGCCCCGTAGGGCTTTACATAAATCTTAACCAAAATAGAAGGCGTATTGCGTGACCGTTTTGTAGGCAATTTTGGCTGTCGATATCAAGAAATTTACCTACGGCAGGTCCAATAAACACAGAAGGCTGAATGGATTAAGTTGAACGAATGAATAGAGGTATATTCGGCGGAAAATCTTTAGTGAATATCAGGTATGTTTCTGATAACTTCTTTCTAATAAATTACGATTAGTTTCGGACGGTTTTCGTTTGTTTTATTTATTTATTTATTTAAACTTTATTGCACAAAATTTGTAACAATAGGCGAACTTAATGCCCAGGGGCATTCTCTACCAGTTAACCTTGAGGTCATGCAGAAAAGATAGTGGTGCGGCGAAAAGAGTAATGTTCGGAGGATGTTAAGAAGTTTTAATAAAATCTTTTTTTTTTATGTCATTGGTGGCAGACGGATCACCTGATGGTAAGCGATTGCCACCCATAGACACCTGAAACACCAGTAGAGTCACAAGTGCGCTGTAACCTTTAACCATCAGTCCCCCCAATTGGGCTTCCGGTACCCTAACTCACTTGACGAAACACTGCCAAGGCTCAGCTTAATGCCAGACTGACTCCGACTGACTTCTGACGGATTAACAGAATCTGGACATTTTTTTGTTAATGACGACTATCGTGTCCTTAATAGTCCTAAATACAAAATGTATTTCTCATTTAGTAGTGACCCTGCCTCATACGCCAAAGATCGTGGGTGCGATCACCGCCCTGGACAAACGTTAGTTTTTTTTTCCGTAACGCCCAGACACAATGGAAAATCAATTGTTTTACGCCTTTTAAAAGGCTTATGGGCCTTACGACGTTAACGGCTTAATATACGCTACTCGAAGCGAGTTTTCATTTATGTCTTTCCAATCACTCATCCTTCAAGTAAGCCAAGTTTCTACCGCTTTGGAAAAACGCGATCGTTTTGAAGCGGCCCCAGGCACGCGAAGAATGTTAGCTCGGCTTTTAACTACTTGAAGTTTAAAAGTTGGAGCCTGATCGATATCAATCATAGCCGTAGGCTGGATAGCTAACTTAGGAAATAATCTTCAAGAACCTAGCAATTTCTTGTTGGAATTCTGTTATCCTTGATTGACTTAAGTCCACCAGACCAGACTTACCAGAGTCACCGACATAGCCCACCGAATTAGCAAACTGAAGTGGCAGTGGGCTGGTCACGTTGGCCGCAGAACTGACAACCGTTGGAGCCATAAAGCTTGAGTGGAGACCGCGACTCGGAAAACGTAGTGTTGGACGCCCCGCTACAAGATGGGATGACGACATTCGAAGGCTGGAGTGAGCTGGATGAGAGTGGCCGAAAATCGGGAGCGGTGGCGTGCATTGCGGGAGACCTATGTCCAGCAGTGGACGAGCGTGGGTTGCTGATGATGATGATTGACTTACAGCACAGCACACTAATATAAGTAGATAGATATTATTTATTGCACAGAAAGAGAAACATGAGTAAAATAACAGCAATAAAAAGTACAACAAGGCGGTCCTATCGCTTGTAGCGATTTATTCCAGACAACCTTTAGGTAGAGGAAAGAAAAACAACGTATTGGCAATGGAAGAAGAATTTTATTTTTCCTTTTTTGCATAAATATTCTATGTAGATCAACTACTCTATAACGAATGAGCTTCTCGTGTCGATGGCATCAATATATTAATTTTTCCCAGCCCAATACTCCGCCACAACGACTGCGCTATCGGTAGGCTGCAGGAGTTCACCGTATGTGCAGCTGACTATCGGTCGGCATAATGGGCATGCCAGGAGAAGAGCTAATAAGTGACGTTTGTTGGTTGGCCTTGACAAGGGCCGTTGTTGTTTTAGCCCTGATGAGGGCTTATTTTTTTTTTTGCCGTCGTGGCGAAAGAATCGGTTAACCTGCGTTACTGGTTACACCAGCCTCGCAGATTGTTGCCCAGGGTGCGCCGGACGCAGCAGGGGAGTAAATTCTGCGTCACACGGGGGGGCTCCTTAAGCAAGGCTTAAGGCTGTTTTCCACCAGAGCTGTGCTGTTCCTCTCTAGAAGTGATTCTATTGGTGTATTTTTTCCTCGCTCACCGCTTAGTTACCTCGCACAGCTCTGGTGGAAAAGCAGCCTAAGTTTGAAGAGCTTCGTTAAGATTATGATGGTTAAAATTAAGGTTTGAATCACTTGTCTTTACCAGCCGTGCGCTTTATACGCAGGTCTGCCGGATAGCATGCTGCTATGGCTGCTCCAGAAGCTACGAGGCAGCCGGCCGCGGCTTCGGGTCTGCGTGCGCCAACACGCCAGTTCCCAGTGCTCTGCCTTCTACATCACAGCTGATGATGACGTGTAAGTACCAAATCTTCTCGAAGTTTCTGTACTACCTTCAGAGGCTCGGCTTTACATCACAGCTGATGATAGTGTGCCACAAAAATGTGCGCCACAGCTCCATACAAAATCGGCATTGCCATTGTGTAAGTAAGGTTTTATGATAGAAATTATTTTTATTTTATTCCTTATATTCTTATAACAGGCTTCTACAAACGGCTGAGGAGGTTCATCTGCCAAAACTGCTGAAGCCAGAGTTCGGTGGCGGATACAAGGAGTTCACCGTTCGAGACATGCATTGTTTCCAGAAGGTAAGCAAACGCCTTTATAACTATGTAGATATTGTTGGAATTTTGTTTGTTTTTGTTGGAGGTCTTGAGGGTTTTATATTAGTAACTAGTGGCCCGCCCTCACTTCGTTTCGCGACAGTAGGTACACTTTCTACCAATAGATGGTGCTGGGCGTCAATTTTATCGCGCAAGTGTTTCGTGTTTTCGGTTTACCTAAAACCCCTGGCGTGGGTTATGAGATTAACCTCTTTATTAATAGTATAGATTAATTTTAAGTTTACATTAAGTACGTGTTCGTCTGTCCAGTAAGGTGGAAGAGAGCGGGTATAGACGCCCACTTGACAGACCAAACATTCGTTTGACAGATGACACATTATTTGACCGATTAGAGACAGTTCTGACACTTCTGACGTAGAGTTTTTGATTTTGATCACCTACTTTTGCTGTTGATTGTACAAAACGATACGTCATCGAAGGAGCTTCGTGCTGAGTACTATTTCTAACCAAAAATCTTACTTCTAAGAATAAAAATTGGATATTTATTTACCCACATAATTTGAGATAAGGGTCGTTATAAGGACCTGCGTGACCGGGTGGCGTGACTGGGCCTGCGAGGACTGAAAAGGCTGTAAACTATTCATTCAAAGCTGGGTCACTTCTATTATATGTGACCCCTGTGTCACTCTAGTGCCTGACGTATATCAAATTCATTTCACCTTATTGTACTGTAATTTATTTAACCTTTAAATTAACGGATACACCGAAATGATTATATATTGGTAAAGTAAAAAGTAAAGTATCAGCCTATACAAGTATATGTATACTGCCTATATTGACTGGCTGGATAGCGCATTTGGCAGTGACCCTGCCTCACTAACCATTCTGAGCAACATTTGTAAAATTACTTGGCAATAAAAAAAAAACAACTTTTCATACAAAGTCGGTCATGTGATTTGGTTACTTTGTATGGAGATCCGAAAAAAAATCGTTGACTTTCCAAGAGTCGTAGAACAAATGTTGTTCAGAATTATTGGTAGAAGAAGTTGATAATTGGACGTAAATAATAATAAAATTTTGAAGTAATAGGCTTCTTCTGGGGAAGCACGCTACATCTTGGACCTCATTGTCACGCTCCATCAGCTGAGATGAGGCCAAGTGCAAACCCATTGACCTAATATATAAAAAAATGTCTACAGATACACCCGAGGGATGTGGTAACATCCCTCGGGAGGCCCCGACCTAAACCACAAAGAGCTAACCGTACTATATTAAAGTTTAGTGCTCGCGTAAACTTAAGAAAACAATGGGAGCGCAAGCACCCTTTTATGGAGGACTTATTGACCCCGGTTACTTGACCTATAAAAAGCGAATAGTGTGAAGTAAGTACGCAGAAGGTTACGAGAAACGTTTTAAGACTGGAATAACGTAGTATGGTGTTTTAGTTTATGGGTGCTGGAAATTACTTTTTTTTTATACTAGAGGCGGCAAACGAGCAAGCGGGTAAGTAATCGCCGCTGCCCATGAACATCTGCGAGATCAGAGCGGTCGCTGATGCGTTGCCGGCCTTTTAAGAAGGAGTACGCTCGTTTCTTGAAGGTCCCTAAGTCATAGCCGTCAGGAAATACTGCCGCAGCTAAACTATTCCACAAGACTGAGGTTCGCGGGAGAAAATTGTTATTTCTTTTTTAACACACATACAATAAATATATAAGTGTTGTTCTGCTGTCTACCGCTCTGGTTCGTTAAGTATTATTTTAGGTACCTAGCTTTAGAGTTAGATTGTTAAAAGTATGAAACGTATTCTAAATGGCTTTACAGCAATAACGAGCGTTTTTGTAAATGTAAATTTCGAAAGATGGCGTTACTTAGACTGCCGGTACAACAAGGATTGTATTGGCTACTTTTTACTTATTATTATACGTCATATTACGAAGTTCCTACTAAAGCCACCTCTTTTTTATTAGTAGTCTCTGTGGGGAGTAGTATTGCATCTGTTGATGCAATTCCAAGGTTTAAAATTGATATTTAGTTTGCAAATTTAGTGATATTTTGTGCAGTGAATTGCCGCAAAGTGATATTAATATGAAGATCGTTAAATTCATGAATTGTATCGTTTTAACACTGCTATTGTGTGTGTCGTAACACGGCGCAGGCGCTACTTTACGCCGATTTTCTGTGAGGGAATGGTGACACTCCGGTCCCATTCATGAATGGGACCTGGCATGGACCAGTAGGCCTAATATGCGCACCGCGACAAAATTTTGTCGACTCTCGTTCGCGAGAGTGCATCCGTCTATCCCGCTCATCGATCAGACAGGAGAGCGAGAAGCAACTTGCGCCGACACAATACGAGTGTCGACAAATTATCTCGCGGCGCGCATGTTAGCCCGGCAGGTTGGACTTTGGCATGCCAAAGCGTGGTTCTCGGTTGAAACGAGTTGTACTGTCGCCAGGGCTCGTCGGCCAGCGCGCTGCTGAGCTCGCAGGAACGCGGCGCCCTTGTGCGCCACGCGCTGGAGGCGGCGCGCGCCGAGCCCGGCGACGAGCGCGCGCTCGAGCCCGCGCTCACGCTGCGCCCCGGCCAGAGCATCGGTGAGTCATCATCATCATCATCATCACAGGTGTACTACTGCTGGTGCGCCACGCGCTGGAGGCGGCGCGCGCCGAGCCCGGCGACGAGCGCGCGCTCGAGCCCGCGCTCACGCTGCGCCCCGGCCAGAGCATCGGTGAGTCATCATCATCATCATCATCACAGGTGTACTACTGCTGGTGCGCCACGCGCTGGAGGCGGCGCGCGCCGAGCCCGGCGACGAGCGCGCGCTCGAGCCCGCGCTCACGCTGCGCCCCGGCCAGAGCATCGGTGAGTCATCATCATCATCATCATCACAGGTGTACTACTGCTGGTGCGCCACGCGCTGGAGGCGGCGCGCGCCGAGCCCGGCGACGAGCGCGCGCTCGAGCCCGCGCTCACGCTGCGCCCCGGCCAGAGCATCGGTGAGTCATCATCATCATCATCATCACAGGTGTACTACTGCTGGTGCGCCACGCGCTGGAGGCGGCGCGCGCCGAGCCCGGCGACGAGCGCGCGCTCGAGCCCGCGCTCACGCTGCGCCCCGGCCAGAGCATCGGTGAGTCATCATCATCATCATCATCACAGGTGTACTACTGCTGGTGCGCCACGCGCTGGAGGCGGCGCGCGCCGAGCCCGGCGACGAGCGCGCGCTCGAGCCCGCGCTCACGCTGCGCCCCGGCCAGAGCATCGGTGAGTCATCATCATCATCATCATCACAGGTGTACTACTGCCAGGCCTCGTCGGCCAGCGAGCTGCCGAGCCCGTGCTCACGATGCGCCCCGGACAGAGTATCGGTGAATCATATCATAATCATCATCATTTCAGCCAATAGACGTCCACTGCTGGACATAGGCCTCCCCCAAAGTTCTCCACACAGATCGGTCCTGTGCCACCCGCATTTACCAGATCGTCGGTCCACCTGGTGGGAGGCCTGCCACGGCTGCGGCCTCCTGCGCGTGGCCTCCACTCAAGGACCTTTCCCCAACGGCCGTCTGTTCTCCTCGCAATATGCCCTGCCCATTGCCACTTCAGCTTCAGTGAATCATATACCTACTATTTATACTTACTTACTCCGATGGCTCAACGACCCAAAATGAGTTTTGGCCTTCAATATGAGATGTCTCGGTCTTGTGTAGCTTGTCGCCAATCTCCTGCTACCAATTCTTGCAGGTCCGCGTTTACTACATCCCGCCAGCGGTAGCATGGGCGCCCTACCGGCTGACTACCAGTAGGTTGCCCAAGATATGCCCTCTTAGCGCCCCGATCTCATACCATTCTTTCAACGTGGCTGAGCCATCGGAGTCTATGTGCCTTCGTCTCTCCCATTATCTTAGGACCCGCCATCAGCTCTTCGATTTCGGCATGTTTTAAGACTCTCCAACTGCCATCTGCTTCTTGTTTAGGACCGAATATTTTCCGGAGGATTAAAATTTTCCTTTAGTCAACTCAAATATTTATTTATAACTAGTGGTTCCCGGCGAACTTCGTTCCACCAACTTTTTGTTTAATTTTCTCACCTTTTAGATCTTCCCTGGACTACGACAAACATTTTAAAACTAAAATCAGCTCAATCGGTAATTTTTATTTAGATAAGGCATACACGACAGTTGACAATCATGTTATAGTCCATTTCAGCTAAGAAGAGCCCTGTGACACTTCGATTTTTGACACTTTTAGAGATGTCTATATTGAAATGATTGCGATTGTTTCTGGTAATCGATAATACTTCCTAAGGAAATGGAATCGATTTTTTTATACTAACAGCAACACACATTTTGCCAAAAAATAACAAAAACAGCAACAAACAACAGCAATAAAAGTCAACAATAACAAACACAACAACAAAAAGTAACAATAACCGAACACCACGCAAATACAACAAAAACACAACTCGCATACAAGGCTGATGCACTCGTACTAATCCGATTATCGAGTAATCGCAACATGGCCGCCGATTATGACATGTCGCAGCTCTATGTTTTTTCCACGTTCCGTTACAAGTAATACGATGTGCATAGGATTGTTTTAAAAAATGTTGTTATTTTCTATTCCATTAAATAAAAGTAAATGATACTGTTTTTGTTTTATAACTTTGAGATGTTTTATTAGAATATTTTTTGGAATAATGCCGCAATTAAATGAAAAAGATAAACAATAAAAATATTTCTCATTGTCAAACATAAAATGCGTAGTCCAGAACGCGATGAAGTGTCACAGGGCTCTTCTTAGCTGAAATGGACTATAGTATTATAGAGATTTGAGGTTAGGTAGATTAAATCTAGATTGACAACCAATTTGCATACGAATTACATGCTAACACTATTCATTGTCACAGTGAACAAAAAGAATTACATCAAAGAAATATACTAATTAACAACAAATTAACTTGTAGTATACAAAAAAAAAAGTATTTAAGTTTAGAAGTAAGATATTACAGACACACTATATAGTCTAAGATCCGTAGAACATCGACCTTCACCGGGCTGATAATCGAATGAAATATCCTTTATGACAAATTTTATATACTAGAAAATATATTAAAAATAGGTTTGCTAAAAAAATCCTGGACAGACTATTTTTAATTAATTTTTTAAAAATAATATTTAACTAAATTTAATATTTAATAAAATTTTCATTCTTACTTAAAGTATAAAACGTATAGAATGTGCCGCCAATTTTTTTATTATCATTTCAAGTGAAGGTAAACTGCCATCGACATACCTGTTTATACCTGACAACCGAGTTCTCTGTCCAGGTAAATAATAGACAACCCAATGGCGGCACATTCTATACGTTTTATACTTTAAGTAAGAATGAAAATTTTCTTATTATCTTAATGTTGCAAAATTTAGTTAAATATTTTATTTTTAAAAAATTAATTAAAAATAGTCTGTCCAGGATTTTTTTAGCAAACCTATTTTTAATATATTTTCTAGTATATAAAATTTGTCATAAAGGATATTTCATTCGATTATCAGCTCGGTGAAGGTCGATGTTCTACGGATCTTCTACTAATAATACACTACACAATATAAAACACTTGTTTTTTTTGTTCGCAGTGCCGGCATGCGTGAGCCGAGGCGTGGTTGCAAGCATGTTCCCGCTACACGAGCGTACAGCGTTGGAGAACCTGCGCAAGAAATGGGTCAAAACGCTTTTCGCGCCACAGCCGTTAGGTTTGTATGACGATGTTTCAGAACCAACCGTCTCCAGGTACCATGGTTGAACTTGAAATTGAACCCTAAATCAGCTAGTGTTAAAGTTCAAATTTATTTACTAATAAAAAAACATTGATATTAAATTGATTCGTAAATGTTAAAATGTGTTATAATTAAGAAAAATACTATACTGTAACAATAGGAGCTACCGCGTGTGAAAAATCCGCTAGATGGCGTACTTGAGAACTGAAGTCCAACTAACTACACGGTGATTGGTTATTTTTGATGTAAGATGTCAATATGTCACTAAACAACCAATGGCGTTGAAATTGGACCTTATACTCCAAACTGAAATTCGAGACCAAAAAATCTACGACAGATATGTCACTGTCAAATCTATTAGAGTCACTTATGTCATTTTCAAGTGACGTTTTCAGGTTTCGCCAACTTTTTTGGCATTATTTTTCTTATTATGCAGACTAAACTGTCAAGTTCCATACATTGTTAAAATGTTGTGGGTAGATACCAAATGTTATTATCACCTAAAGTGTTACAAGCGCAATACCATCTTTGAAAACTAAAATTACGGATAGTTAAGTTTTTATTAAAGTGTCTTGTATTTAGTTAAGTTTTTATTTAAGTGTCTTGTATGTAAAAATAAGTAAATAAAATTATTTTTTTAAATTTTAGAATCAAAATTACCAATAAATAAATAACATCAGCGAGTGTATTTAGAAAAAAGTAGTATACTATGGTACGATCATTTTATTGCAGTAGCAACATTGTAGTAGTTTTTTTTGGTCTTGAATTCCAGTTTTGGGTATAGTTCTCAAGTACGCCATCTAGCGGATTTTTCAAACATGATAGCCCCCATTTGATGTGGTAAATTGATTAACAGACCAGTCCACATTTTGCTTTTGTTGGTTATAACGCGTCTTTGGTCTAGTGGCCTTCTTCATCTTGGGGTCCTGGGTTCGATTCCCGGGTCGAGCAAAAAGTTGGGTCCCTGGTTAGGAACTCCTGATGTAGAACTTTTCTTTTTCATTTTCAGATGAAATAAATGAGTACTTCGGTGTTAAAATAGCGATGTACTTTGCTTGGCTTGGACACTACACTCAGTCTCTCACAGTACCTGCCGTGGTCGGCTTTATATTTTGGGTAAGTTTTATTATATGGGAGATTATTTCTTATTATCATTAAATTTTCTTGTAGTCTGCCTCAATCGCTTTCTCGTTGATTTAGATCAACGGGAAAGCGGTTGACATTAGTGTCACCTCAAATGTGTTTCGCAAATGAACTCTTTATAGTCCAAAAACAAGGATTCTTTCCTTCCTAGATATAGGAATATTCATACATGCATTAGTACAGATACAAAACAACAACAAACTGCACAATGAAGCGGTCGCTTGTAGTGATTACTTGAAGACAACCTTAAAGGTTGCCTGGAAGAGTAAAAGAAAGAAACAACGTCTTAAAACTCAATGGAAAGGCAAAGCAGTTTTATTACTAAAAAATAGAGGTATATTGGCAGAAATATACAAACATTTCAAAGTATGGATTTATCTAACAATATCAATGGGGGCTACCGCGAGTGAAAAATCCGTTAGATGGCGTACGTGTAGACTGAGATCCAATTTCAACGTCATTGGTCGTTTAGTGACATTTTGACATTTCACTTTAAAAATAACCAATCACCGTGTAGTTGGATCTCAGTCTACATCTAACGGAATTTTCACACGCGGTAGCCCCCATGACCTTTTTTTAAAACTATCGGATTATTTGAAGTTATGCACTCAAATAATGATTACACATTACAAGTAAAAAGATATTAACTTTAACTGTGTATTTCGTGTTTCAGATTTGGCTAGGCACAGCAAACGAGTATTGGAAAGACATAGCATACGTCCTTTTCTCATTGTTCAATGTATTGTGGGCTTGTGTTTACTTGGAAACATGGAAAAGGTAGGTCTTCTTATAACCTTCCATATTGTCTTGCACCTATAATCACCTAAGACCCAGGCTTGAAATAACCAAAACCGAGTGAGTGAGGGTACCGGAGGCCCACTCGGGGGGGAAGGGGATAAAAGGTTGGCAGCGCACTTGTAACTCCAATGGTGTTGCAAGTGTCCATGGGCGGCGGCAATTGCTTACCATCAGGTGATCCACCTGCTCGCCTGCATATCACATAAAAAAAAACCCAGTGTACAAAATTGTGTACAATTTTTTTTTTGTCACATTCAGAGACATATCACTTCATAGATTTGTTGTTATTTATCTTAATAATGGATGTCAACAGGATATTTTTACTTAAATTACGTTGTTATATCTTTGGTTCAACATATTGAACATGACTGAAAAGTAAACTTCAGTTTGTACAAAATTTCGTACAAGGGTGTTTAGGATGATAATGTAATTCGTGTCATGAATGTTAGGTATTAAACGAAAGGTACTTATATTGTATCTTGTTTTGTTTTAGATATTCCAATGTATTGGCCTACAAGTGGGGAACTTTGGATCAGAGAGATGAATTGCTAGTGGAACCCCGGCCGCTGTTTGAGGTAAGCTTAATTTTATATTTTTAGTAAGCTTTTTTATAGCCATGTCCTGGATAGGAAAAAGTAGTGAAGTATCAGCCTATAAACTATCCCACTGCAGGGCAAAGGCCTCCATCATAGAAATAAAGTCAGCGCTACTATGATGGGATTAGGCTTAATCACCACGCTTGCCTAATGCGGATTGGTAAACCCGAGCTATGTTCGAAAAATTTGAAACATAAAGCTCGACCTATGAATCGAACCTGGGATCCCGAGATCACCGCCCAGTACCTACTTAAACCACTAGACCAACGGGGCGTTAGGTAATTATTAATCCATACTAATATTATAAATGCGAAAGTAACTCTGTCTGTCTGTCTGTCTGACTGTCTGTCTGCTACTCTTTCACGCCAAAACTACTCAACGGATTTAAATGAAATTTGGTATACAGATAATCTAGACCCTGAGAAAGGAAAGGACATAGGCTACTTTTTATTGCGAAAAGGGTTGTAAGGGGTTGAAAGGGAGGTAAAAAGTTACTTTTCCACGCGGACGGAGTCGCGGGCGGCCGCTAGTGTCATATAAGTATTTATATTGGGGCCAACGTGTGGAGCCGGCGTAAAACTTGTAAAACTAACATGTAACCCTTTATAAGCTGATAGTTTTGTTGGCAGGGCGAGATGGGCATCTCGGCGGTGACGGGCCGCCCGGAGCCGCAGTACGCGGCGTGGCGGCGGCGCGCGTGGCGGCACTGCGTGTCGCTGCCTGTCATGCTGGTGTGCCTCAGCGTGTGCGCGCTCGCTACGTTCGCCATGCTGCGCGCGCAGGTATGAGACATAAATAGTGGGGCACTATGGGTGTATCTGTGAACATTGACATCGCTTTACCACGTCTTTTACTAACCATTCTGAACAACATTTGATCCCCAACCTGGACAAACATTTGTGTAATGAACACTTGTGTTTGTTCTGTATCTGGAGTCTGGGTGTTGTTTACATCTGTGAACATTTACATCCTTTTAACCACGTGTTCTATCAACTATTCCACAGAATACTTAATAGTACAAGGTACAAAAGACCCACTTCTAAAAACCGTTTATGGAAATAAAGACTCAGACTACTATAATCTAACGTTGAAATTCCGACCGCCCAGCGTTCAATGCCTACCATTATTCATACCTAGAAGTGCGTTCTCTTTCTATCGCAAGCAACGGTCGCGCGTGCGTCGCCGCTCGTTCGTGATTTTCTACTAATTTGACCCTCCGGAGGGGACGACGCATGTACTTACAAGTTCGATACCTACACACGGAGTGGGACAGGCCTGACTATTCTGAACAACATTTACTTAACAACTTTACGAAATACATCGAAAAATATTTTGACTACTCATACAAAATGACCATGTCACATGACTGACTTTGTATGGAAAGATGAAATATTTTAATGCGAATTTTCAAAAGTCATAGAACAAATGTTGTTCAGACTGGTTAGTAGACCACGTGGTTAAAGGGATGTAAATGTTTACAGATACACCCTGTATTTATTTGAGTATTATATTTGTGATCCTCTGTTGTCTAATATCTGTAACACAAGTGCTTAATCTACTTAGTACGGAGTTAGGTCAATGTATAAGATGTGGTGTGAATCTATTTATTCATTGTTCCCCAGGATTGGTGGGAGTATAGGATAATATACCTGACGTGGATCCCGCGCGCGTTCCTGGCCATCCTCATCGCGGTGGAGGAGGAGGTGTACGCGCGCATCGCGCGGTGGCTCAACGATAAAGGTAAGGGGTATGCGCAGAGACATCTGTGTCGTGTGTTTGATATGAGTTTGATAGCTACGCGCCAATCTTGAATAGGGATCAAATTAAGTTGGGAAAACAGTGTTGTAGATATACTCAGCGGCCATAACGTATTTTTCATACTAAGAGATAGAAAAAGATATAAAACCTGTTATGTAGGCAGCGGCATGCCTGTGCCTCGGCATTGTTGTTGTCTATGAGCGGTGGTTACCATTTACTATCAGATGGGCCGCATGCTCGTCTGCCTACTTCAGCAATAAAAAAAAGAATCTAAAAAGGCGAAAAAACTAGCGCAATGCAATCAACGCCCAGTGCCATCTATTGGTAGATAGTGGAGTTACTTTGCCGAAACGAAGTGAAAGCACTATAGTCCATTTCAGCTAAGAAGAGCCCTGTGACACTTCATCGCGTTCTGAACTACGCATTTTATGTTTGACAATGAAAAATATTTTTATTGTTTATCTTTTTCATTTAATTGCGGCATCATTCCAAAAAATATTCCAATAAAACATCTCAAAGTTATAAAACAAAAACAGTATCATTTACTTTAATTTAGTGGAATAGAAAATAACAACATTTTTTAAAACAATCCTATGCACATCGTATTACTTGTAACGGAACGTGGAAAAACCATAGAGCTGCGACATGTCATAATCGGCGGCCATGTTGCGATTACTCGATAATCGGATTATTACGAGTGCATCAGCCTTGTATGCGAGTTGTATTTTCGTTGTATTTGCGTGGTGTTCGGTTATTGTTACTTTTTGTTGTTGTGTTTGTTATTGTTGACTTTTATTGCTGTTGTTTGTTGCTGTTTTTGTTATTTTTTGGCAAAATGTGTGTTGCTGTTAGTATAAAAAAATCGATTCCATTTCCTTAGGAAGTATTATCGATTACCAGAAACAATCGCAATCATTTCATTATAGACATCTCTAAAAGTGTCAAAAATCGAAGTGTCACAGGGCTCTTCTTAGCTGAAATGGACTATAAACGATTTTTAATCATGTGGAGTAAACTGACAGCTGCAAATGTCAAGTTTCTATACATTTTGACATTTTGCATCTGTAAAATTGAGTGATAATGTATGGGGATGACACATGGACATGTGTCAGTTTACTACACATGATTATGAACCAGAGTATAGTAGTTAATATTCCTAATCAAGTTTGGCGAGTGGTTAGTGTATTTTTATTTGAGTGATATACCCCTATAACCTTAGTGTTTCAAGTTAATTACAATTTTTTTATGAAATAATCTTCAAAGATTTCTCTGTTAGTATTTTAACAGATGTGATATAGTTTTGAAGTAACAGTTCCATGAAATCACTCATAAGGCAGAACTATATTGTTTATATTTTGTAGATATCTATTAAAAAGTAAAAGATTATGCGTGATGTCCATTATGTATATTTTGTCTACCTACTGTAAAATACATGTTTGATTTATTTACAAAAACATCCTTAACACATACATTTAAGAATGCATGAGTGTAGGTAGTTTTTATCCCCATACAAATAATCCTCTTTTAGTCGGTTAGCACCTCTACCTTCATAGATTTATTTAAAAGTCCATTGTTAAATAGAGTTTTAAATCAAATTTAAATAGAAAATAGTTTGTAATACAGGAGTAGTTTATTAATCTGTATTGTAGATATAAAATTACTATAGCGCATTATATTTTCTCTTTACTGCTTACCAAACGGGACTGGACCAAAATAAAAAAAAACATGGTAACAACGAAATGTCATATCGATATTACCGTTTCCAACAGAAAACTATCGACTCGAGACAAAATATGAAAATCATCTGATTGTGAAAATTGCGTTGGTTTGTATCTAAACTGCAATACACTAACCAGTAACCACCATGCCCAAAGCTAAGCTTCCATCACGCTTTGCTTGCCATAGACTAAAGGAAACAGGTTAACCGAACATGGTAATCTATGGTCATATTTCAGAAGCACTCTACATTTGACTTGTTTTGCAAGTGCACGCGTTTTTATTTGGCTTGCATGGAATTAATAAAGTACCTACCTAATTAAAAATGTTACTGAAATATGCAAATAAAACACACTTCTTGAAAACTATACTTAAAATATAAGTACAGCCACACATCAAAGTATACAAAACTGTAAAATTTCTTCAATCGACTCTCATCTTACTGTCATACACACTGGGTTGAATTTGAAATTTGACAGGTTATGGTAACCTGATGTGTGGCTGACTGTACAATACACTTCTAATCGGATACAATTTTTAATTTAATATTTTATATTTATGTATTACATTTTCTTATCATTAATGATATTCCAAAGTTATTCTACACTTCATTTAACTGTCACAGTGTCAACTTTGGACCACTTTTTCAAAGAGCATTTTTGCGAATGAAAAATCTGTCAGATGGATTAGTTTACATATTCTGAGATCTTCTACAATCTGCGCCATGAGTAAAAAAAAAATACAAGAATATTACTCGTTATAAGAAAACATAATAGTAATCATCACGAACTCTTACACAACCTTTATTTTGTCTCCAATCAATGTTGATATTGTATTTTTTTTTACTAAAATGATCAATAAAACCAGTATTTTCGAAGCTAGCCTACAGTGCGCCATCTGAGAGATTTTTATTTCGTCAAAGAAAACTCTCACTCATAAAAATCACCATTATATTTTTGATGCTTTATTGTAGTTAAATATAAATTGAATTTTTAAATTAAAAAATAATATCAATTAAATTAGATCATGTAGTTTTATGATTTTATAAAATGTAGAATTTTCATCTTTTAGGCAGTTATTCATATTCATAATTTTTAGTGTAGTTATTTTTTATTATATTATGTGTATTGATTAATTTATAATTTTTTCAAAAGAAATATAAAATCCAATTTTTGAGATTAAGTTTATGAGAAAGTAAATAATTTTTTAAATATTTTTTGCGCTTAGTTTGAGAAGATGTAAAGTCTTAACTAAATGCTCCATTCTACGATTTATTAACATCTATGTCTGCTAGATATAAATATAATATTTTCCTAATGTAATATTTAATTTTCAGTTTCAATTCGTGAACTCTTTCATGAGCTTGTTTTACATCGCGTTCTATCTTCAGGATATGGATAAATTGAAAGAGGTAATTATTTATTAATAGTAGTAGAAGAAAATATTTATCCTTAGCACATTTTTGTATGAATTAATTTATTTATTTCTACCTGAACTTTATGATAGATACAAATACATTTTTAGAGGCGTTTGAAGGTTTTTGTAAATGCCAAATCCGATAGATAGCGTTACGTTGACGTCAGGTCCAACTTTGACGACATTGGTTGTTTCATAACATAACTTCATAATTTTGACATGATACGTCAAAATGTAACCAATCCACTCGTTGTTGGACCTGACGTCAACGTAACGCCATCTATCGGATTTTGAATTTGCTAAAACCTCATTGAGAAGGCATGATTTTTTTTTTGGTTCGGATAAAAAGTAAAATCACATTATTTCAACCTGCAAATTTCAATGAAAGTATGTATTGACTGGCTGGATGGCGTAAATTTGGATAGTGAACCTGAATCATACGCCAAAGGTCGTGGGTTCGATCCCTACCCTGGATAAACATTCGTGTGATGAACACCTTTGTTTGTTCAGTATCTGGGTGTTATATGTATTCAAGTATTATAATATAATACTACTAGATCACTAATATTATAAGTGATCCTCTGTTGTCTGATATCTGTAACACAAGTGCTTAAGCTACTTAGTACGGAGTCGGGTCAATGTATGAGATGTTGTGTGAATTTATTTATTTCGTTTCGTTTCAGCAACTAGCGGTATTATTGATAACGCGACAAGTAATAGGCAATCTGAAAGAGTCCGCACTGCCTTATTTGATTGAGAATATGCGATTGGCTAAAATATGTTTCGATGTCTTTGGGGCTTTGAGTCCAAGCAAAGGTTAGTATTTTTTTATTTTAAGTGGCAGACGAGCAGACGGATCGCCTGATGGTAAGCGATTGCTGCCGCCCATAGACACCCGCTACACCAGCGGAGCCACAAGTTCGCTGCCAACCTTTTAACCGCCCTATGCGCCTCCGGTACCCTCACTCATTTGGCGAATCACAGCGTAGACGCTGCTTCACGCCTGTCAGGCCGTAGTAACCATCCGGTCGACCCGGCCCATTTATGCCAAAGCGTAGCTCTCCCATGGTTACGTCTACACTGGGGGTCTACTCCGCCAAACGACAACGAACTATTCGTAACGATACGACATTGGTTCGAATTATTCGCATGTACCCTACTATAAGAAATGTTCGTAATCAGTGTCGATTATCGTAAGTATAGACAATTTACTTTTGTTTTATTCGGATGTTCGTGAACGAATGATTGTAAAATTAAAAAAAAGTTTGGCTGTTTGGTTTATTATTCTTCATTGTGGACCATAAATTGCTAAAAAAAATGACACAAAAGAGCTATGACAGCTTCCACCACAGAGTACATTGTATAATATGCTTCCACCAAAGAGAATATAATCACTCCGTTTTGCTTCCACATTTTATTCAAAAATATAATGAATGAAATATATTACGTTGATTAAAAGAGCATGTAAATGCTGATTAATAAGAAAATAAAATAGTAATTCAAGGAGGCTAGGTTTTTGAGTAATTTTACATAGAAGTTTAACAGGTTATGCCTTTATTAACCATATTATTTTGCGCAACAACAACAAAAACTCATTTCAAATGGAGGCAGCGCTTGGGTTTCATAACCCATAGCCCTTTATTGTGTGGATAAGGTAGAGAAAACATTGAAAACAACAAGATATAATTTAACAATAGGTGCTTTTATTATCATTCTTCATCATCCTCAATAACTAAGACATTGTCTAAGAAAGCAAGGCAACTGCAGCACTATTCATCAATTCCCATCCCAAAATCAATATCACAGTCCGAGTCGTATTATAAGTGGCGAAAGCAAGAGTCCTTAGGCAGTTCGGGTCAAAAATTATAAAGAAAACAGGGGTAAAGCTACGAAAACACACAGAACACACTCGAGGGTTCGCGCCAAAAATACTTTGATTTTATGTAAATCAAAATCCAATCGTCATCACAACCGAAATCTATTGAACAGAGCTGGGGTCAATGGTAAAGGAAGATACTAGTCCGGAGAACAGTAATATGGGTCTTTAAATGCAAAATCACAACGAAGCGATAATCTTTACGACACCATCAGAGATGTCGTAGGAATGTTCGTCGATTTGACGTTTGTGAAGCTGTCAAATTCAATTATTCGTATCGTTTTATGGTGTATTAGAGTAGGGTTTTTGTAAGAACTGTCAAAGCAATATCGTTCGTAGATTCGTATCAACGACAGTCGATACGATGGCACTTAGAGTAGGCTCCGACACGATTATTGGCACGATATATCGTTTATCGTTCGGCGGAGTAGACCCCCTGATTTGAAGAACTGATCGCTAATTCCCACTTTGACATTCGTTTGTGAAGTAAAATATCAGCCTATATACTGTCCCACTGCAAGGCAAAGGCCTCCATCATAGAAATCAAGTCATCGCTACTATGATGGGATTAGGCTTAATCACCTCGCTTGCCTAATGCGGATTGGTGATGATTACAAACTCAATATTTTTTGAACATTCGTTTGAAAAGTGGAAATATTTTTTTTCAGTACCCACTTCGGCACAACTTACGGATATGTTCGACAAGAAGACCGACTCATCCGGAGAGCCTCCGGAGAACAGTCTGATAAACGGAGATCCGGATAGGAGAGACTCTGAGCCCGTGGTGGGACAGAAGGTCATACACCAGGCAGAATTGGAGTCTCAGCTGTTTAAGGTAAGGTTCAAATTTGTATGACAAAAGGCCGGTCTTAAAAACCATACGGCAGGTCCGGAAAGGAGAGTGAATTGTGAGGGGACAAAAGCTAAATTGGACTCTCAGCTGTTTAAAAATAAGGTTCAAATTTGTATGGCAATTAAAGCGACTGAGAACGATGTTTGAAACTATGCGGCAGATCCGGAAAATAGAGTGAAGAGTGGTGAGACAAAAGCTACCCTCACTAGACGAAACAGCGCAAGCGCTGTTTCACGGCGGTCTTCTTTGAGGCCGTGGTATCACTCCGGTCGAGCCTGCCCATTCGCACTGAAGCGTGGCTCTCCCAAGGTAATAGTTCCTTGGTTATCTACTTCTTACGTACGGGCTTTTCCGCAATTAGGCTCCAGCTGTGCCCATTTCGCGTGCGGAATCGATGTCGGCCGATCTTTACTCCAACCAGCCAAGTTCCTCTAGGAAAGCTGACAGTGATTTCGCGCTGCGGAAGATCTCCTGGAGATTTCCTGGGTTCTCCAGGTACCCCTCTGCACTCCAGCAGGATGTGGGCGGCTGTTTCGTCCTTCTCCATTCATGCTCTGCGTAGAGGCACAAAATAAAGACAGACACAGAAGTCTGACTTAGCCTTGATTTTGAATTTAGAAGAGTTCGTTGACATATGCTAGGGTTGTTGCCCGGCATGAGTACATGTACCTGGCCTCTACCACAGACCTCGACAGTTCGACAATCTTATGTCATAAGTTAGGATTAATGTGGTCGAAAAGGCGTTTTTGCTTGTTAGTGTGCATGCGTGAGTACATGACATATTTTTAGCTCTTAGTGGGCAGTCAGCCTTCTGTGTCAATATTTATTTTGTGGTAGAGGGCTGTCTGTAACATCTAGATTAAATAGATGTTTGTTAAAGTTGCCATGCCCCGTTTTTTGGTTACTTAGCACGGACTGTAAAGAAGTTGCTCATCTCTTGTTACTGTTTCGGTTTCCAGTACGAGGGCACGTTCAGCGAGTACCTAGAGATGCTGACTCAGCTAGGGCACGTGGTGTTGTTCTCGAGCGCGTTCCCGCTGGCGGGCGTGTGCGCGCTGCTCAACAACGCCGCCGAGGTGCGCGCCGACGCCTTCAAGCTCTGCCACGTGGCGCAGAGGCCGTTCGGGGAGAGGATCAATAATATTGGCAGCTGGCAGGTGAGAAACAATCACAGGAACCAGCTTTGATTCTATCTTTCACCAAGTCTTTACTAGGAGGAAACAACCCATCGGCGAGGTGCGAGCTGACGCCTTCAAGCTGTGCCACGTGGCGCAGAGGCCGTTCGGGGAGAGGATCAATAACATTGGCAGCTGGCAGGTGAGAAACAATCACAGGAACCAGCTTTGATTCTATCATTCACCAAGTCTTTACTAGGAGGAAACAACCCATCGGCGAGGTGCGAGCTGACGCCTTCAAGCTGTGCCACGTGGCGCAGAGGCCGTTCGGGGAGAGGATCAATAACATTGGCAGCTGGCAGGTGAGAATCAATGTCAGAAACCAGCTTTTCACCAGCCAGTTCCTAGGAAAAAACTAGAAGAAACCAACTCTTCGGCGAGCAAATCAACAACATCGGCAGCTGGCAGGTAATACGATCGTTCACCAATTTTTTTCCCAGGAGAAACCATATTGCTTGTGAAGTTGTGAATAGTCCGCTAGGTAGGCATACTGTAGAACTGAGGTCCATCCTCATACAGATGGTTGTATCTGTGAACATTTACAATCCTTTAACCACGCGTTCTAACAACCATTCTGAACAACATTTGTTTAATAACTTTCAGAAATTCATCGAAAATTTTTTTGACTCCCGAATTTTATGCGAATTTTCAAAAGTCAAAGAACAAATGTTGTTCAGAATGGTTAGTAGAATAAGAGATTAAAGAGATGTACATTATCACTGATACTTCCACCTTGCATTTTCTTATTTGTATACGTTTTATGTTTCTCTTTGTCGTACTAATTATGTTAAAAATATTTTTTTGTGAGAGCAACCGCTGAATATAATAAAAAGTTCGTTCAAATTGACATATCCCGCGAGAAGTTGGCGAAGTATCGTCGTCTTCTTAGATCAGTATAAGTTTCAAAATCTTGGAAGCTACACCATTTATTGTATTTTATCTTTAATTTAGCGTTTAATGTCTTACCAACGTTTCATTAGTGTATGTATAAATGTGTGCACGAAGGAATAGCGATGACCGTTATTATGCGCACTTGTAAAAAAGAAGATTTTCTATTAAAATTGGTTTTTGCACTCTCAAGGTCATAACTACACTTTCTTTCCGCAGACTATAAATACTGCGATATCATTGATGTTTGTGTAGCCAATAAACGATATTTGACGGCCTTGATGGCGCAGTGGCTAAGGTGTTCGTCCGAAGCGCGAAAGGTCCCGGGTTCGATTCTCGGTCAAGTCAAATTAGGAAACTACATTTTCTAAGTTGTCTGGGTGTTCTGGGTTGACGCCCCCAGTTAATTATCGTCACCTGGTACTCATAGTACAGGGGTTGCCCTAGTTTGAGACCAGGTTGATTGGTGTGATTGTCTGGCGCATTTATTATTATTTATTTATTATTGATGTTTTTGTAGTCAATAAAAGATATGTTATATTTATGTATGTGTATGGGCAGCACGCCATGGAGGCGATGGTGGCGGTGGCGGTGCTGGTGAACTGCGCGCTGATCGGGCTGTCGGGGCCCGTGCACCGCCTGCTGCCCGACGCCGCGCCCGCCGCCACCGTGCTCATCATCGTGGCGCTCGAGGTGAGCCGCAGCACGATGTGGGCAGCAGACGATAGATGGCGTTACGTTGATGTCATGTCCAACGTTGCGACATTGGTTATTTCATAACATAACTTCATAACTTTGACATGATACGACAAAATGTAACCAATCCACTGGTGGTTGGACCTGGAGACCTATTTTTGAATTGTCGTCTTACTAAAAAATGTGTTATTGATTTTTGACATCCGCATTTTTGAATCATTCGAAAACAAGCGATTTGCAACGAGTGGTTTAAACCACTCGTTTCCGTGAGGCGAGTGGTCGCATTTACGTCAAATCACACGTCAAATAATAACGAGTTAACACTATATGTGATTTCAAAAATAAGGAAAATTATCAATCATGCGACTCACGAGACGACGTGACTTGCAAAACGAGTAGTTTTGTTTGGACAAAGAAATTCAAAAATAGGTCTCCTGACGTCAACGTAACGCCATCAATCGGGTTTTGAATTTTCAAGAACCCTCATTCTTTCCGATTTAGTTGTTAAAAATCAAAGGTTAATATATTTAACTAGTATTGCGAAAAGCAAACCTACCCCCATCAACCCCTTCATCCTACGAACTCTTTGACCTCTTAAGGGGCTATACGAATGAAACTAGCGCCGCCAACCTATTTACACTGATTGTACCGAAAATACGATATTTTTAAGAAAGCAAAACATTACAAACTTAGATCCAAGTAAATTGAATTTTTCAAGATGCAATACATTATGTAAAACACGCGACAAGCAACAATAATGTCAATTATTGCTAAAAGTGGCCGTTTTTGTAGCCCCTTAAGGGTGCGTTTCTACAGAAGCGGAGCTGCGTAGAGTTGTGTAAGTAAGTAATGATTTGATAAATGAGTTGAGCGATCAAAATACACATCTCATCTCTGATGGGCAATATGATTGGTAAATTTTTACAAGTCTCTGCTCAACTCAACGCAGCTCCACTTCCGTGGAAACGCACCCTATGTGTTGTCCGTCCGTTTGTTCCAGCACGTGGTTCTGGTAATAGTGCTGGCGCTGCGCATGGCCATCCCCGAGATCCCGGGCTGGCTCGCCACCGAGATGGCCAAGGTCGAGTTCCAGCGCCGCGAGGCCATCAAGAACGCTCACGCGCCGCTGCTGGTCAGTACTAGTCCCACTGATACTGCTTACAATAAATCCTCCGTATTATATTACGGCCTGATACTGCTTACACAATGTATATAGGTATGTCGCAGCCGGATCGTATAATCCGCAGTTTTACATTATGGATAACTGTTTTCTTACACAGGGCCGTTTTGAAAAGCGGTGGTTCAACGATTAGGATTGAATGCGGCTAAATAAAAAACGGCTGGAATGTATTCGGCGTCAAACGTCATTCAATACGGCAAGCTATAATTTAATTAGGCAGAAGATTAGATTAATCTTTGGCAGTTTTTAGTTCCGATTCTTAAAACTCTTGGCGTTGCCTGACTTTGTTTTATTTAAAAAAAAAACTAAGTCTTATATAGGTTAGGGTATTTTTTTTATGTTCACCCGGAATAAAAACCGGACTTCTTGGTGGTCATAAAAAAAAATTAAACTAACTTTATAATTTTGTGTTGTGGCCACATTTCTCATAATAAGAAGTAGTAGTAAACGTGGCCAATGCGGTTAATCGTGGATCCGCCGTATTACAAAACGGCCCTGTTTTAGATACCAGCTAGCCGTATTGTAATACGGCGGATTATACGATTCGACTGCGACATATACAAAGTGTGTGAATGTGTTATACGTGTTTATTTAGCGCCATAACTCTACGAATTCAGTTGTAAAGTATCTTATGTTTTACTAAGTTCACTATATCATTAAAGTCGGGCGGTCCGAGCCAAGACGACATCCGCTCCGCCCGAAGCACCCCGCGCACGGCTACGCCCACCACGCCCAAGCAGCCCGGCGCCGCCCCTCCGGACAAGAAGAAGATCAACATCGGCAAGATACCCGAGATACCGCCCTTCAGGTCAGTGCGCACGTCACTCTAGGATAGGATACTTGTACTGGAATGTCGAAATATCAAAATTTAAAAAAAATAATCGATGATTTTCGTATACAGAATGTATGTTTGAACATTTTCATCCCTCCAACCACGTGTTCTATCAACCATTCTGATCAACATTTGTTCTATGACTTTTGAAAATAGGCATAAAAAATTTGGAAAAGTTGTTGAGCAAATGTTGCTCAGAACAGTTGGTAGAACACGTGGTTAAAGGGATGTAAATGTTTACAGATACACCAAATTTAATATTAAAATTAAAAGATAATCTTGCCGGATTATAGAACAAACTAAACATTTTGTGCTGAAAAAGTAACCCTCAGCATAATGCCAAAACATTGAAACAAAAAAAATGAGTTAAAATATAAATATAATTATTCAAAATGATCAAGTCACGTTACGTGGCTTTGAATGAAAAGTCATGTTATGAGAATTTTGACGAGTTCGCTGCACATTTAAGTTGCTACCAAATTAGCTCAAATCTAATATTATATAACAAAGAAAACAAGATGGCGGCGATGATATCACAAAACATTGATACATTCTTCTTCCAAAACTTATATGAATTGGATTACGATAAACTTCAAAACTTAGTTTGGCCTGTGATTGTCAACAGATTAAATAATCGGGGGACTGGAGCATTAACTCCAATGAGGTTAATATAACGTATTACCCCTTAATAGAACTCCCAAATTTAATTTAAAATGTCCCATGTCTAGATAATACATCATTATCTCAACAATATTAGGTGTTAAAACGCATGTTGTTGTTACATGAGTGTAAAACTGCCATAAGTCATTATTACTGATCGAAATTTTATCGATTAAGGGCTGATTTTTCAATCGTCTGATAACAGTTGACAGACCGATAAAATGTAATCCAATTGATAGTAACTGTCACTCTATGTTATACAATTACAGTAAGATGTAAGACAACTTTAATTCGCCGGGTAACTCTTTATTGGTCTGTTAAATTTTATCAGACAATGGAAAAATCGGCCCTAAGAATCTAAGTTCAGAGAAGGATAACTATTTTTAACTGTTTAGTTAGTCTGTATGAAAATATTTTTGTACTAAAATAATACTGTTACTGCGCAGGTTTTCACTCATGTCAGATTACTCTAAACTCTGATTTTTAATTATGCGGACTGAACTGACAGATTCCAATGTCAGGTTCCCATACATTTTGACATTTTGCATCTGTCAAAAGGTGTAAAAATGTATGAGAATGACACGTTGACATCTGTCAGTTTAGTTCGCATAGTTATCTAAATCATAGTTCACTTGAGGGTTCACTGAGGAGATACGATCCGTAATAGATCGTAACTAAAAGCATGGTACTATAAGCTAGGATAGATTATTCATAACATATTAACTGGATGAACTACGGCTTGCCCTTAATGCCATAGTTAAAATTAATGACGGTTAGTAGATAACGTAACGCTATGTAAAGTTTTTATTTGTTAGTTTATTATTTTAGTTCGGACAGCCACACATCACTGTATACTAATCTGTCAAATTCCTTCATACGATTCTCACCTTAATGACAAACATATTTGGTTCAATATCAATCGTGTAACGTTAGGCTGCCTGTCCATTTAAGCGGAGCGATGCGGCGGAGCGGAGAAAAGGACAAATATTAGCCAATAGTATTTATTTATTTTAGCCAGTAGAATTTTTGTGTAATACTATTGGCTAATATTTGTCCGTTTCTCCGCTCCGCCGCATCGCTCCGCTTAAATGGACAGGCAGCCTTAGACTGAGGTCCATCTACACGGTGATAGGTTAGGATGTGAGATGTCAAATCACTAAACAACCAACGACGTTTGAGAGATTTTGACAGATTGTGGTAAACTGGTGTATCTATGGTAATTTTATATAATGTTCATAAAAATTACTAATAATAATATCGTTACTTTATCCTAATACCCTCGATGTGCATGTAACATGGCAATATGCACGGAGAATAGCCAACATGATGTCGAATTAAATGTTCCAGTAGCGCTAGCTTTGTGTCTCAAACTTATATGCCTAAGAGTGCATCCACGGCCCATCTTTTGTCGAATATTTTTACGACAGTTTATTTATATTATTTTTTTTGGGGCACACTTATGTAAAAATTTCTTCCTACAAATCACAATAATTTTCATAATTGCTAAAGGTGGTCACTTGAAATATTTCCTCAGTATAAGTTTCGGACACAATCTGCGAATGTTATATAGCAAAGGCATAGATTTTAATTTAGTTAAATTTTTTGTTTTCAGTTAATTTGGCACAAGTAATGCCTGGATGGGTGTGTAGTTTCAGTCCGTAAAATAATTTGAATTCCATTTTGACTTAAGTAATAACGATGTTGTGCTTGCTTTAACTTGTTTTTTGTTTGTTTTATTTCATATTTTGCAGTCAAATGTTAATATTATAAAAGTTTTACCATTTTTGCTACACTTATGTTAATATTTTTTTTGTTTTACATTTTATAATAGTTAATAATGAAAATTGTTATCACTCAGCCTATTATTCAAAGATTTTATATCTGGTAGATAACTTACAAAATCCTTTTAAAATTTTATAAAATATCGTAAATAGATTTTTTATAATGTAAAAATGGTTATTTGAAATAACCAGTCCGAAAACTTATTTTATCTAATAAAGTAGAATTTTATCAGCCAAATTTTATGTTTTTTTTATTTTTTACTACAAAAATCATCAAAAAGAAACAATATGTTCAACGGAAACAGGTAATAGTCATTTTTTGTTTTCTATTTTTCTTCACACATCGTTTTTACTATAGCACACTTTTCCTGTTTCTTATTGTAATTCTGTACATAGTTGCTTGACTCTTGTATTTCACTTTCTGGATTTTTGTCGAAGTAATATGGACCTTTCTTTTCACTTTTTCATTTATCAGATGGCGCTACTTATAATTTCATTGAATGATATCTGAAAAACTATATCATTTTCATTAGATTACATTTTCAATACTTAATTGTCTGCCATATTTTCAAATGATTTATCAATATTGTTATTGAAAATCGATTTCTGACGACTGACTTGTCTACAACACTAACACAAGTCGACAACATTTACTTACCTACTTTTCACATTATTCCTATAAATTGAAAGTTCAAATTGCAATAACTATCTATTACAAATACTTCACGTATAATAGCGCCACCTGGTGTCTATCCCTTTGAATGTTTGTATGAGTTATCGTGATGTTTTCTGTGGGGATAAGAGTGTGACGTTTTCAGGCCCAAAGCGGCGTCTATAACGGAGCCGGCGGTCACTACAGGATCGCTTCAGTTGCTTCAAGATGTCAGCCCGACTAAGCCTATACGGCGTAAGGTAATAACAGTAGTTTATCTATATAGACTATGCCGATACAGTAGAACACCAATTATCCGAACTTCGACTATCCGAATCGCCGATTATCCGAATCACTTTCAGAAAAAAAATTGTCCAAAAAAGTCTAAGTGCGCTATTTTTCCTCCCCCCGCGAAGCCAGTGTTTGCGCGTTCGCTCACTTTTGTCCTTCTCTTATCATGTTTCTTTCATTTAATTCATGAAAAAAATAGTGCAATATCAAAACGTAGCTTTTTTTCTCTACAATGGCATTTTTTTTTTAAAAACTCCGATTATCCGAATATTTGATTTTCCGAATGGGTCCTGGTCCTCATTAATTCGGATAATTGGAGTTCTACTGTAGTGGGTTGAACTTGTGCGTGAGTGTCGGAGTTCGTGTACGCACGAACTGCTGTCTGTTACGCACACCCAAGTGCAATATGAATGAATGAATGAAAATCTTTATTTGGTCTGTTTACAGCAGGGAAACTTATAACTAACATAATCTAGGTAAAACTAAAATAAAAAATAAACAATAATTCTCCCTGCCAAACGCGCCAAATAGACGGCCGCTCAGCAAAAGTCTATTATATAATACACTAGTGGCCCGCCCTCACTTCGCTTCGGGACCGTAATTCAGAAACGAACCAATAGATGGCGCTGTGCTCAATTATATCGCGCAAGCGTTTCGTGTTTACCTATAAGCCTTGTCGTTGTCTATAGAAGTTATCTCTTTATAAATAGTATAGATTTACCTACTCATGTCGGTAAATCTTAAGACTTACACTTGAATCTTAAGATTTACCGTAGTCCGAGCTTTTACAGTAACATATTACCTATGTTGTCTCAATTTGTTAATTTAATTCATAGGAGGCAACGCCAGGGGCGCCACTGTCGCTGCTGGGCGTGCGCGGGCTGCGGGACGAGCCGCTGCACCGGTCGGCGCACTGCATCCCGCACCCCACGCAGCATCGCCCGCTCGTCAACCCTACGTTGCAGGTATAACATTACGTAGATTATTTGTTAACTATGCTATTTTACTATTTTTTTAGTCGGATTTTTAATTAGACAAAGTGATTTGACAGATGTCAATGGAATTGACATTTGCGTCTGTCAAATCACTTTGTCTATACCCAAAACTGGAATTCGAGACCAAAAAATCTACTACAATGTTGGTAATGCAATAAAATGATCTTACCATAGTATACCCCTTTTTTCTAAAAACACTCGCTGATGTAATAGGTTAGTTGACTAATATCGATGTAGTAAAAAATATTGATACTTTACCAAAATATTGGTAAATAAGAACCAATAGCCTAAATTTTCAGTTAAAAATATAACGTCTAGCTGGTTTTGTGAGCAATCAAAGTTTCATGGGCAAGTCCATTTTTAAAGTTTATAATATTATAAAAATAATTATATCATTGAACTACCCACACATTAAACACAAACTTTTATTATAAAACTATGTACATAAACGAAACATTTGATATAGCTACCAAACAAAATTTGCTAGACGCGCATACAAGATACGAGCGTGTGACGTCACATGTTGGTAGCCATTTGTATAGAGCGTTTTTGGGCCCGCGTAAAATATGTGCTCTTAAAGTTGTGATATCTCAGGTAATTCAAATCAGAATCAAATAATAGGGTATTTGACAAAAAAAAAATTATGTGTTTAATCAAAAGACCTCTCAATTTAAGAAACATTATTGAAAGAATTGCTCGATTCTGATTTGAATCACCTGAGATATCACAACTTTAAGAGCACATATTTGGGCAAGCCCAAAAACGCTCTATACAAATGGCTACAGGCAAGTGACGTCACACGCCCGTATCTTGTATGCGCGTCTAGTAAATTTTGTTTGGTAGCTATATCAAATGTTTCGTTTATGTAAATGGTTTCATAATAAAAGTTGGTGAAAAATGTACGGGTAGTTCGATGATATATATATATTTTTTTAATTTTATACTTTAAAAATAGACTTGCCCATGAAACTTTGAATGCTCATAAAACCAGCTAGACGTTATATTTTTAACTGAAAATGTTGGCCATTGGTTCTCGGTTTGAACGAGTTTGGTACTGTCGCCAGGGCTCGTCGGCCAGCGCGCTGCTGAGCTCGCAGGAACGCGGCGCCCTTGTGCGCACGCGCTGAGGCGGCGCGCGCCGAGCCCGGCGACGATCGCGCTCTCGAGCCCGCGCTCACGCTGCGCCCCGGCCAGAGCATCGGTGAGTCATCATCATCATCATCATCACAGGTACTACTGCTGGTGCGCCACGCGCGGAGGCGGCGCGCGCCGAGCCCGGCGCGAGCGCGCGCTCGAGCCCGCGCTCACGCTGCTCCCCGGCCAGAGCATCGGTGATCATCATCTCATCACATCACAGGTGTACTACTGCTGGTGCGCCACGCGCTGGAGGCGGCGCGCGCCGAGCCCGGCGACGAGCGCGCGCTCGAGCCCGCGCTCACGCTGCGCCCCGGCCAGAGCATCGTTGAGTCATCATCATCATCATCACAGGTGTACTACTGCTGGTGCGCCACGCGCTGGAGGCGGCGCGCGCCGAGCCCGGCGACGAGCGCGCGCTCGAGCCCGCGCTCACGCTGCGCCCCGGCCAGAGCATCGGTGAGTCATCATCATCATCATCATCACAGGTGTACTACTGCTGGTGCGCCACGCGCTGGAGGCGGCGCGCGCCGAGCCCGGCGACGAGCGCGCGCTCGAGCCCGCGCTCACGCTGCGCCCCGGCCAGAGCATCGGTGAGTCATCATCATCATCATCTCACAGGTGTACTACTGCTGGTGCGCCACGCGCTGGAGGCGGCGCGCGCCGAGCCCGGCGACGACGCGCGCTCGAGCCCGCGCTCACGCTGCGCCCCGGCCAGAGCATCGGTGAGTCATCATCATCATCATCATCACATGTACTACTGCCAGGCCTCGTCGGCCAGCGAGCTGCCGAGCCCGTGCACGATGCGCCCCGGACAGAGTATCGGTGAATCTATCATCATCATCATTTCAGCCAATAGACGTCCACTGCTGGACATAGGCCTCCCCCAAAGTTCTCCACACAGATCGGTCCTGTGCCACCCGCATTTACCAGATCGTCGGTCCCCTGGTGGGAGGCCTGCCACGGCTGCGGCCTCCTGCGCGTGGCCTCCACTCAAGGACCTTTCCCCAACTGCCGTCTGTTCTCCTCGCAATATGCCCTGCCCATTGCCACTTCAGCTTCATGAATCATATACCTACTATTTATACTTACTTACTCCGATGGCTCAACGACCCAAAATGAGTTTTGGCCTTCAATATGAGATGTCTCGGTCTTGTTGTAGCTTGTCGCCAATCTCCTGCTACCAATTCTTGCAGGTCCGCCGTTTACTACATCCCTGCCAGCGAGTGCATGGCGGCCCTACCGGCTGACTACCAGTAGGTTGCCCAAGATATGCCCTCTTAGCGCCCCGATCTCATACCATTCTTTCGTGGCTGAGCCACGGTCTATGTGCCTTCGTCTCTCCCATTATCTTAGGACCCGCCATCAGCTCTTCGATTTCGGCATGTTTAAGACTCTCCAACTGCCATCTGCTTCTTGTTTAGGACCGAATATTTCCGGAGGTTAAATTTTCCTTTAGTCACTCAAATATTTATTTATAACTAGTGTTCCCGGCGAACTTCGTTCCACCAACTTTTTTGTTTAATTCTCACCTTTTAGATCTTCCCTGGACTACGACAAACATTTAAAAAAACTAAAATCAGCTCAATCGGTAATTTTTATTTAGATAAGGCATACACGACAGTTGACATCATGTTTAGTCCATTTCAGCTAAGAAGAGCCCTGTGACACCTTCGATTTTTGACACTTTTAGAGATGTCTATATTGAAATGATTGCGATTGTTTCTGGTAATCGATAATACTTCCTAAGGAAATGGAATCGATTTTTTTATACTAACAGCAACACACATTTTGCCAAAAATAACAAAAACAGCAACAAACAACAGCAATAAAAGTCAACAATAACAACACAACCACAAAAGTAACAATAAACCGAACACCACGCAAATACAACAAAACACAACTCGCATACAAGGCTGATGCACTCGTACTAATCCGATTATCGAGTAATCGCAACATGGCCGCCGATTATGACATGTCGCAGCTCTATGTTTTTTCCACGTTCCGTTACAAGTAATACGATGTGCATAGGATTGTTTTAAAAAATGTTGTTATTTTCTATTCCATTAAATAAAGTAAATGATACTGTTTTTGTTTTATAACTTTGAGATGTTTTATTAGAATATTTTTTGGAATAATGCCGCAATTAAATGAAAAAGATAAACAATAAAAATATTTCTCATTGTCAAACATAAAATGCGTAGTCCAGAACGCGATGAAGTGTCACGGGCCTTCTTAGCTGAAATGGACTAGTATTAGAGATTTAGGTTAGGTAGATTAAATCTAGATGACAACCAATTTGCATACGAATTACATGCTAACACTATTCATTGTCACAGTGAACAAAAAGAATTACATCAAAGAAATATACTAATTAACAACAAATTAACTTGTAGTATACAAAAAAAAAAGTATTTAAGTTTAGAAGTAAGATATTACAGACACACTATATAGTCTAAGATCCGTAGAACATCGACCTTCACCGGGCTGATAATCGAATGAAATATCCTTTATGACAAATTTTATATACTAGAAATATATTAAAAATAGGTTTGCTAAAAAAATCCTGGACAGACTATTTTAATTAATTTTTTAAAAATAATATTAACTAAATTTAATATTAATAAAATTTTCATTCTTACTTAAAGTATAAAACGTATAGAATGTGCCGCCAATTTTTTTATTATCATTTCAAGTGGAAGGTAAACTGCCATCGACAGACCTGTTTATACCTTACAACCGATTCGCTGTCCAGGTAAAGTAATAGACACACCCAAATGGCGGCACATTCTATACGTTTTATACTTTAAGTAAGAATTAAAATTTTCTTATTATCTTAATGTTGCAAATTTAGTTAAATATTTTATTTTTAAAAAAATATTAAAAAATAGTCTGTCCAGGATTTTTTTAGCAAACCTATTTTAATATATTTGCTAGTATATAAAAATTTGTCATAAAGGATTTTTCATTCGATTATCAGCTCGGTGAAGGTCGATGTTCTACGGATCTTCTACTAATAATACACTACACAATATAAAACACTTGTTTTTTTTGTTCGCAGTGCCGGCATGCGTGAGCCGAGGCGTGGTTGCAAGCATGTTCCCGCTACACGAGCGCACAGCGTTGGAGAACCTGCGCAAGAAATGGGTCAAAACGCTTTTCGCGCCACAGCCGTTAGGTTTGTATGACGATGTTTCAGAACCAACCGTCTCCAGGTACCATGGTTGAACTTGATATTGAACCCTAAATCAGCTAGTGTTAAAGTTCAAATTTATTTACTAATAAAAAAACATTGATATTAAATTGATTCGTAAATGTTAAAATGTGTTGTAATTAAGAAAATACTATACTGTAACATAGGAGCTACCGCGTGTGAAAAATCCGCTAGATGGCGTACTTGAGAACTGAAGTCCAACTAACTACACGTTGATTGGTTATTTTTGATGTAAGATGTCAATATGTCACTAAACAACCAATGGCGTTGAAATTGGACCTTATACTCCAAACTGAAATTCGAGACCAAAAAATCTACGACAGATATGTCACTGTCAAATCTATAGAGTCACTTATGTCATTTTCAAGTGACGTTTTCAGGTTTCGCCAACTTTTTTGGCATTATTTTTCTTATTATGCAGACTAAACTGTCAGTTCCATACATTGTTAAAATGTTGTGGGTAGATACCAAAT
>JABMDO010000614.1:0-25193 GCA_014851415.1 Cnaphalocrocis medinalis | reverse complement strand
TTTATTTACTAATAAAAAAACATTGATATTAAATTGATTCGTAAATGTTAAAATGTGTTGTAATTAAGAAAATACTATACTGTAACATAGGAGCTACCGCGTGTGAAAAATCCGCTAGATGGCGTACTTGAGAACTGAAGTCCAACTAACTACACGTTGATTGGTTATTTTTGATGTAAGATGTCAATATGTCACTAAACAACCAATGGCGTTGAAATTGGACCTTATACTCCAAACTGAAATTCGAGACCAAAAAATCTACGACAGATATGTCACTGTCAAATCTATAGAGTCACTTATGTCATTTTCAAGTGACGTTTTCAGGTTTCGCCAACTTTTTTGGCATTATTTTTCTTATTATGCAGACTAAACTGTCAGTTCCATACATTGTTAAAATGTTGTGGGTAGATACCAAATGTTATTATCACCCTGTGATACCAGTAGAATCACAAGAGCGCTGCCACAACAGCGCACTTGTGACTCTACTGGGGTGAAAGGGTGGCCTTTGTGGTAGCGGCCATCTAATCTTGTTAAGAAACACTCCCGACTATTATAATTTTCAAACTAAAAAAACAAAATCCAAATCGTTCATCTGTTTTGGGAGCTACCATCGTAGATGGCCGCGAACAGACACACGCACAGACAAGTAAACAGACAAGTCAAACTTATAACACCCAGTCATTTTTGCGTCAGGGGTTAAAAATAAGTTAATTAGTGTATAAAATAAGATAATGAAATTGTGGTTGTAGCTAATAACCATTTTTATTTCCCACAAAAATGATAGGGTCAACTCTCCCCATACCCCGGTTCAAGTGTCCCTGCTGGTGGGGAGACTTGACTCATGTCTAATTTTTTTGAAAATTGACAATACAATTTTACCTGCATATTTAATTAGCAATACAATTATGCACAAATGTACCTATTAAAGTAACGCATCGCATAAGTGTACAATTGATTCACTAAACCCAATAAGCAAGTAATTATGACATTATTATGTAAAAAGTGGTTCGACTCTCCCGGACTTCCCCTATGCTTAGAATAGACATGCACGGAGAAACTTTTAGTTTTCATATAATATTTTGTGACTCTACTGGTGTTGCAGGAGTCTATGGGTGGCGGTAATGGCTTTCCATCAGGTGATCCGTCAGCTCGTCAGCCACCTATACATAAAAAAAATGACGAAAATCTGTCCGTCGTTGGCTCTTAGTCTATTACAACATTAGTGGGATTGAAACTCATTTGATTAAACACACAATTTTCAGTCGTGACGGCCGGTGATGGCGCATTTGATGCCAACGGCCTGGAAAATGTAATGATACGAGTAATAGGGAATATGCATACTTTTTATTTATTAATGGAATAGTACGCTGTACAGTCACGAGTTTTAATTTGGGACATACTCAAGGTCGAATGTCGTGTAGCAAACGTTCGTTATTTAGAGCTAATATTTTAACGTGTCAAAGCCATAATATTTATCTACCATCGGCAACTTTACCGTGCAAAAACGTCAACTTGAGCGAGGGCATATGATCCAAAGATATTGGATATAAAACAAGATGGTGCACTATGAAAATGAATGCAATGTTAATTTCGACTCTATGCAGTGGGAATAAAGGTTACTTTGAAATGCCAAATCGCTTTACAGAAAATCGAGCCGAGCGAGATGTCGCTATATAGGATGATGTCCTTGTCTAATGGGTTGCCATCATAAAAAAAATACCTTTGTGGTATAACTTAAGCAATGTTTATATTTATTCTTCTGGGGAACTTTCAAAATATTTAATAATTTAAAGGAATGATACGTTGGAATAAATAAAGTCTTTTTTATTTTTTTTATTTTAAACCATGATAAACGACTGTTTTTATGTAAATGTCGGTGATATGGTAGTTTTGATTATAATCAATATGCAACACTTGGCGTCTCGACATCACCATTATGGCGGCGGAAAAAATAATTTGAAAGTTTGTATTATTGTGACGACAAAAATAACGTGTAAAAATTGTGATTATTTATTTGTAATGGTTCTCACATGTGAGGATGCAAAAGTGAATCTTATAAAGGTTGCGGTGTATTTTTCATAAGTAAGTATTTAGTCAAAGTTTTTTTTTTGCATTGAGTAGGGTGTCCATTCGCTTGTCATCTAAAGACGGATTTACTTTTTTATTTTTTTTGGACAAATCTGAAAGTTTTCATGGTCGAATAAATTGCATGATAATGGACGACCATAAAAAAGTCATGTTACGTAAAAAGTGTAGCAATAAATCTATTTAATTTTTAATTTATCAAATCGTAAAGTATTTTTCGTAAAGTTTGTATGAATAATACGCTATGACCGGTTAAATGTGCCGCAGAGTGTATTATTATAGGTAGGTAAATAGAAAATCTAATAAGGCTAGCACAAACTTTTCGAAAAGTCGGTAGTCTCTTCGTATCGTACGTATACATAATAAGGAATTTTAATTTGGAACTTGTGTTTTTTTCTACAAAATTGCTCATAAATACTCAAACGATACTTTGAAACGTTCGTGATAGCCCTTCTAGTTTGAATGGGCTTCACGAGTTTCCTAGAGAACGCAATGTCCGACTCCCACGTGGGTGGACTAAGTTTGACTAACAATAATTGTAATCGAAACGCTAAAACGTGTGGTCACCTTATTAGAGTAGGACGTTAACCAATATAAAGACATCTCGCGAGGCTCGAATGTAAGTAATAAGTGCGCCATCTTGTTATAGTGTAAAATCTTTGATATGATCATGACCGGTGTTTTCCGAGTAATTGCTATTATTTGTGGAAATATTTCTTAATTGACACTGACAGACATTAGAAAACCGCAAAGAGTTTATCTATCGTTTCAAGGGTCGATTAGATAAGACATTTTATGTCTTAGCTTGAAACATTATTGCACTAAAGATAATTAGCGAAAATGGGTATCAAATTAATACTTGTGACTGTACCTACTCGTAATTTACTAAAGCTAAAGTACCTACTAACTAGGTACTCACGATTACTTACCATTTCCACACAAGGACCTAACCTCTTTTTACAAAAAAAAATCAAGATTTCCTTCTGAAGTTAAATTACAAATCACAATAAGATACATTATACGTAAAATATATAAGGAAACGAGGATTTGCTGGGATACTCGTATTTAATTTTATAAACTTCGGCAGTCAGTAGTATAAATTAATTGTGTAGGTACGCAAATGTTTATTCAATTACAGCAGCTTGTTGGCCAGAACATTTGACTGTACGCCAAATTAGTTTTTCAATTAAGTTCGGCTCGTCCTTCGTTCTAAATGAGTTATTGTGCCTACTCTGGCAGTTCGAAAGCACTGTAATATCCAGGAGTAAGATAAAGATTGTTTGATGAGCACAACTCCGGACACTTTTTTCATATTTTTATGTGATAAGTAGCAAACGAGTATAACCTTGTTATATTAAGTGATTGACGTCACTCGTTGACCTGCAACACTAGTGAGTCTCGCTGTTTTTTTTTAAATTAAAGGGAAAATGCATTAAGCACCTTTCCGTCAGGTCGGGGTTTCTGACGGGTCGTGGGGGTTCCCTCTGCTATAAATTTCCCAAAAGTTAGTCCACTAAAAACCCTCCGACGCTTGCCGCTGTTGATTGTTGTTGTAGGCGTGCGAGTGTGCTGCTAACCTAACCTTATACTATCTCCTCAAAAAACTGATATCTGAGAAGACGTGTACTGATACACGTCTTCGGTCGATCCATGGGTCTCCAAGATCTGTCTTGTGAACGAAAACTTCGGAGCGGAGAACGGTTACACAACGCACGCGCTACCGTGTTATATCTAAAAGGTCCTTAAGTGCATTAGTTTGATTTTGATTTTTTTATCTTAGAAGTACATAGGTAAATAAAATTACAAGGTTAAAAACTCAAAATCAACTTTATGCAGTTAACCTCTTTTCAGAACACGGTAGGTGGGTCTTTGAACTCGGTCATCTGCGCTTGCCGATTAGTACCTATATGTACCTATCCCTCCATCTTTCTCTCATCATTGACTCCCAAACTTTTACCCTAAAAATCTTGAATTTTTTTTAGTTCGCGCGCGCAGCAACCATAGGTGACTCAGTCCACTCAATTTGACATACGCGCGAGATAATTAACTTCGAATTCGACATTTCTGGACAAGGCTTAAAAGTTAATACCCACCGATTACACTGTGCTGAGAGATATTATACAGCTAAATTCAAATATCATTTGTTTCGAGACGTACTTAATCCGTATCAAATGAATTAAGGCAATAAAAGGGTAAATTGTACCCCAACAAAGGTATTAAGGTATTCAGCCTTTATTGTTATCACTATAATACTTTACGGCTTCATTTTGCATCCACTAATGGTTAACATTTTGCATTAATTAAAAGTTAATTAATGAATGGAAATAAGCAAGTCATTCAATTAGGTAATATTTTGTTTTATGGATACAGAATACGTAATTTATTTCTATGTAAATGAAGTTAAACCTTTTAATGAATGATGGATATGTTAGACCACAACAACCAATGAAGGTTTATTGCAAATTAAGAAGATATATTATGTATGTAACAATGACATTTCACCTAGTATGTAAGGTTTTTAATTATATTTTTTTATTTTGTGTAGTTTTTATTATTCTTTTATCTTGTTTTTGTATCTGTTATTTTGTGCATGTCTACACTCTTTTTTTTTTCAGCATTATGCTGCGGCTGAACCTTGTTGGCCACCACTTCTATGTCCTCTTCATTCTGTCTATGTGTAAATGTTTTGTGGTCAATAAAATTTGTCTTAATCTTACTCTTAAGGCCATGACTACAGTGATTATTAAAAATTTCTTCGAAAATCCATAACTTTAACTCTCGACTTGCGAGTAAGATATTCTTATTTCCCAATATTTTAGATACCTACAACATATGTACATAAATATTCGAAAAGTGACGTGTAGATCAATAACAAATGTATGTAGATACGTATATTATTACGTTTATGTTATGTCATATTGCAATAAACTATTTTGAATTCGAGCAATTTTGTCAATGTTTTCTTTGAATATCCGTAGAGTGTGTGACGATAGCAACATAATGTAGTCACTTTGAGGTATCGGAATAAAGTAAACCCTCTTTTCCGGATTGATGATGGCTCTAACCCCGTTAAGTGACATTTATCTCAAACGCTCGCATCTTGAAGTTTATTTACGCACTCCCAGTTAATGTTGACGTGTAAATAAATTAGAGTAAAGAATTCAGACTAGATACGGATAGAAATTTATTAGGTGTTTTATATTTCGGTCTAAGTGTGGTTAAACAGTTGTTATTTATGAAAAAAACTACTTTGGATATTTAATGTACCCATTGTTTATACTAAGTTACAACTCTTTCTTAAACTTTAGCCAAAAATTCTCGTGGGCCTACGGAAGTGTTTTCAATAATTAGTGTTGATCTTTTTACTGGTAGTTAGGTAGTTATAAACTGGAATGTATCTACGTAGGTAAGTAAGTAAGTTCTTTAAGTAAGTAACACACAGGTACATTCCTGTTTATGCTTCGTAGTTACATATACATGTGCACTAATACAGGCCTCGCCACAGCCAGACAAAGTTCTGATGCCCGTCAAAAATAAGAAAACAGTTAAACTCATCAGGGCTTTTAAGAAAAGTTGAATTTTTTATGCGAGTTTCCGTAAGTCGTGAAACCAAAGTTGTTCAGAACGGTCAGTAATGGTCAGTTGTACAAGGTGGTAAGGGGCTCCAAACTTAAATGCACGCCTCTTTTTCTTCAAATTATGGATAGGAGTTGGAAGTTGAACAAGTTGAATGCATCAACTTGTATTTTTCTAAACAACTCGGAAAGTAAGCTCGTAATTTATTAAATACTTATTTCACTCAACAGCTCAACACCAAAATATCTACTGAGTAACTTTATATTGCATTAAAAATACACAAAAAAAGATATTCCAATTTGTATCTACCTACTTAAGAATGTACCTACTTTATATTCAAAACTTATGTGTACTTAAACTTTTTTCGTGCAGTAGTAAACTTTTTTTTAAGTTGAAGCGATTTTTATTATTATTAAAACAAAAAGCGGTCATAAAAATTTATTATGATAGTAGATTTTTTTTAATCCAGAGATTGACTTGGTACAGCATGGCTGCAAATTTTTGATACAATTAATATCTAGATTTCGATGTTGGAAAACCCAATTGGTATTAGATATTTTTTTGACCTTTTTGAAGTTATTTTTGACCTTCATAATTCTCTCCCAAGTAGGTATAACAACTCAGTCATCGTATTCATACAAACTAATCACTGTCAGAAAATCCAATAAGACGCGAAAACAAAACAAGAAAGTTTACCTTTGAGCATTAATTACAAAAATAAAGATTTATGATGAATGGCTGGAGCTGTGGGCTGGAGCACCTGAGTTTGTTCATGGAAAACAGCGATTTGCCAGCAATCAGTCGCGACTTAGAGTTGCCTATCGACAGTCAACATCGTTAAACTATCGATGGTTAAGTAAAGTCTTGACAATACTGATATAGTCAACCACAGAACAAGTCTTTCTCACCCAGCTTCACTACCAGATGCTTTATCAGTATCTGGTTTTTTAGATTTCCAGGCCAGATATGTCTGAACATATCTGACCGATAATGTATCTGGTAGTGACACTGGCTCATGCACTCTCAACAAATATTTTGTTTGAAAAACAAATGTTCTCTGGGTGTATGTATGAGTAGTATGAGTGTAATTTTGGTAGCTAGCAGTCAACATTTTAATAAACGTACAAGTTTCGCTAGTATTTAATGCCATAATGAGCTGGACTTGTTTAAATGTCTTGCTATACGTAATGTTGAATATTATATCGCTGAATATCTAAGTATGGGTAGTTTTAATGAGATTGATATTAGATATTATTGATTTAATATTAAGAGAGATCCATGCATCCATTGTGATGTATTAATGATATGGACAATATCGCGTTCATTCAATAACTACCTATGATAGTGACCTATGAGTGCTGTCTAAACTATAAAAATATTAATTTACTAGTGGCCCGCCCTCACTTCGCTTCGGGACCGTAATTCAATGATGAACCAATAGATGGCGCTGTGTCCGATTACATCGCGCAAGCGTTTCGTGTTTTCGGTTTACCTATAAGCCTTGTCGTTGTCCATAGAAGTTACCTATCTCTTTATAAATAGTATAGATATAGTTTGTTACTAATTATCGATGTGAACTATCGATAGCGAAACCATCGATACTTGTGCAACTCTATTCAAGATTATACGGCGCGGTACTCTGTAAATAACCACAGGGGTGAAATGTAAGCAAAGGTCTCGTTTTACTAAATATATTGTTGCTATTGTTTTCTTTAATAAAACCTCCTCATTCACTTTACTTTCGCTTTTGTCGTTTTGTGTTTTATTCGTTTAAGATTAGGAATGTAAGTGGCCTGTTTCTGGAGAATTCCGCGGCGCGAGGAGCCCTTGATGTTTGAAAAGTTTCTTTTACGTTTTCTGTACATTCAAATATTCTGTAATACAAACAATATTAAGGTAGGTAAGTACCGTAGTAGTGTCGTTTATATGTATATGTATTATAAGAATGGTTTTCATTTTTACTTCACTATCATTACCGTTTATGTGATAGGTAGCAGACGAGTAGGCGGATCACCTGATGGTATGCAATTGCCGCCGCCCATGGACACCTGCAACACCAGTAGAGTTACAAGTGCGCTGCCAACCTGTTATCCCCTTCCCCCCGGGTGGACCTCCGGTACCCTCACTCGGCGAAACACAGCACAGGGGCTGCTTCACGCCGGTCGAGCCGGACCATTCATGCCGAAGCGTGGCTCTCCAACAATTAGGGGTTGTCGTGATTAAAGCGATGGTAGCTCAGTGGATAAGAACGTGCCTTCTTAATGGTTGTAGATTTGAATCCGAGTATGCATCACTAAATGTTTCAAACCTATTTGCATATTTCTATCATTGTCTCGGCGGTGAAGAAAACATGACGAGGAAACCTACTAGTTCAATATAGTTCGTTTCTGAAACGTGTAACCATGATTCAGTAGGTGTGGTTCCCTTGTCTATGGGTCGAAGGTCAGACGGCAGTCGCTTCGTAGTAATTACTAGACGCCCTAAATGGCCGCTCGAGGCGAACAAAATGTTCGTCGCACTGTTTTGGAGTTATTGTTTATATAATGACTTGTTAACCATATTACAAACTATAATTTGATCGTAGAATATGTAAGTATTATATCATCACGTACGAGTAATAGAAAGTAGTTTTAATACGGCCGTTCAGCGAGGTTTAGATACCAAATAAACAGACTACTGAAACTAGGCTCTAGTTGACATTGACTTTGAAGAGTTCGTTGACCTACGCGTTAGTATAATATTGAACTGTGTTTCTCTGCACATGCTGAAATATAAAAACAGTCGTCTGTTTCTATAATATACTTCGAAGCACGCCGATTTTTTCACGCGCATAAGTAATATACCTACCTACTCTATCATATTTGTGCCTACCCTGTTTTGCTCGCAATGTATAAGTAGGTAGTTGGGGTTCTGGGTTTAATTATATCGTGGTTTAGCCTACTTTTGCGTTTGGTTAGGGTTGTCACTCTTGCACCCATTGGTACCCATATGATGTGTGCGTGGCAGCGTATGCGTATATAGTGCCTGGCTACTACCCAATCATTAAAATCGTCAGCGTCTGTGGGAGAGAAAACTTCTGTTTTGTACTGTGGTTTCAGGTTGACTATTGTATTATTTTCATTAATCTTATCTGCTACATTACTTGCTTAAGTAAGGAAGTCGTAAGCAGAGAAAAGACATTAGAATTTCCGTATTCGCTTCTGCTGACGTCGTTCGAGGCAACTTTTAATTACTTAGTCTTCCAATTGTTTGGGCCCAGTAAGTAAATATTTCTGCTTAGGAACAACGGGTGAGGAATGTTAAGTGGTAGTGGTTAAAGTATCCATACTATCCATACTAATATTATAAATGCGAAAGTAACTCTGTCTGTCTGTCTGTCTGTCTGTCTGTTACTCTTTCACGACAAAACTACTCAACGGATTTAAATGAAATTTGGTATACAGATAATCTAGACCCTGAGAAAGAACATAGGCTACTTTTTATTGCGAAAAGGGGGTTGTAAGGGGTTGAAAGGGGGGTAAAAAGTTACTTTTCCACGCGGACGAAGTCGCGGGCGGCCGCTAGTATAAATATACATCTAAGTCTAGAAAATCAAAATACGACCAATACAATTTGTTCAGATATTTTTAACCGAAATGTTCAGTGAAAATTCAATCTTGAAAAGCTCAACTGGAAACGCAATAACCGAAAAGTGCTTTTTACTATCTCTGGATTTAAATTTGCCTCAAAGCGTATTTATTATATACAAAAACGGTTTATAGTGGAAAATAAATGGATAACCGGAAGGTGTTTGAAATAGTTTCAGGTATAACCAAAATAATTAACTACTAATCATCGAACCTAAGAAAAACTCAGAAACTCCGACTTTTCGTCTACCCCCTTTTATCATAAAAAAAAACTAATTACTTAACCGTTTTCATTAATTCTTTCACTATATCAAATTCTTTTATTGTAAGTAAAAGAATTAACTATCCCTGATTAACATTTACCGGAAATGTTTTTAGAGCAGTACCTAGGTACGAACAAACAGCAAAGATATTTAAATAAAAAAAATAATCGAAAAAACAGCAAAGATATTTAAATAAAAAAATAATATCAGGTTCAAAATTATTACTGTGTATTCAAATGCAAGCAATTGACCTGAACAGATAGGTACTGAGCAGAGTTATTAAGCGAGTCCTTCCTCGACTTTCAAAAGATACGAATAACTTTGTTACATTGACCAAAATAGAACCAAGCCAACTCTTTTATTTATAACTAACGACATTTATGGCGAATATAAGGTTAACGAACTCCGTGGGTCGGTGTTTGCCCCATTTATTTTATGTACGGTCAGTATCAAAAGTAGCTGTAGGTAAGGTCGACGAATTTCGTCGAAATCGATACCAGCGGCGATAATCGTTTTCACAGTTGAAAAATAATTTTATTGCTATTTTTTATACAATGCCTTTAACAGGCATTTGTCAAAAATAACATTTCGATGTGATGTGTCACATTATATGGATAACAAAGTAAATTTTACCACATTATAATATTATGTATAATATATGTTATAGACCATATTAGGCTATTTGAATTTTTTTTTCGAATTGCCCAATGGTCTACCTGCAAAATTAAGTTAATCACTTTGTCCAACAGAGCTGGGCATTAATCGCAATGCCCGGTGGCCTAATTCAAAATACCCGCATTAATTACTTAGCCCTTAAATATAACTAGTAAAATCACTTTTATTTCATCCTACATATAAGCAGGATTTTAGGCATTGAGGCTCGATTCGACAAATTTTTATCTGAAGACTAGTGGCCCGCCCTCACTTCGCTTTGGGAACGTAATTCAGAAATGAACCAATAGATGGCGCTGTGTGCGCTGTCAGTTACATCGCGCAAGCGTTTCGTGTTTTCGGTTTACCTATAAGCCTTGTCATTGTCTGAAGAAGTTATCTCTTTATAAATAGTATGGATGGATAAATCTAGAGTCATATGGTATGAAAGAAAAAAAATCATTAATAAGCTGTTCTTTGGTAACTGTTGCCTAAATTCATCCCTTAGACGGTTCATAATCATTTGAATTCAGAATCTTTTCTTAGAAGAAGACTCAGAATTATGTTTAATATAAAATAATTACACCGAAAGGATACGCTTTCTGTGCTGTCTCTACTAAGGATGCCGATATTTGCCCAGCGGGGCGGGTAAAAGGAAACTGTTTAGATACACCCACGGTGAATAATTTTAATTTCCGGTATTTAATAAATGCAAGGTTTATATACTACACCATTAAGAAATCGTAAAATTACAGTCTTTTAGTTACTTATTAGTTCTGGTTAAAATAGCTTAGTTTAAGTGCTTAATGTGTAGGTACTTGTTTGTACTAACATGTATGTACTTTTATTAAATGTAATAAGCTCAACTAACAGTGCTCTATGTAGGCAATATGTATGTATGTGTGTGTAGGAATGGGCTGGCTATCGAGCCACCAGCCAGCCAGCCAGTCAGCCCATGACAGAAGAACGGCGTAAAGCAGCGCTTGCGTTGTTTCGTTGAGTGAGGGTACTGGAGGCCTAGTTGGAGGGAGAGGGGGTTAAAGGTTGGCAGTGCATTTGTAACTCTAGTGTTTAGTTGTCTATGAGCGGCGGTAATCGCTTACCATCAGGTGATCCGTCTGTTCGTTTGCCACCTATCACACAAAAAAATCGGCAACTCTATCGATTACATTGACCTAAAAGTTGCGTAAGGCGAGTGTCCACGACGAAGCCACGCGCGGCCCACGTAACGCAGTTTCAACCCTAAGTGGGTTTTCTTTGTTTGTCCGTCTTTTCAGTAACGATGGTTAAACACGATTTTTGAATAGATATTGAGGGATCCGGAGGGTGACATGGGTCGCTTTTATGTGGAAAATATGTTATCCCCAGCACGGAGCATCTCTATAAATAAGTTAAATATAAATAATAACAAAAGACATAATTATGATAATAGACATTTTTTTACCGTGGGCGGGCCACGCTTCGAAATGAATGGACCAGATTGACCGGAGTAATACCACGGCCTCACAGAAGACCAGCGTATAGCAGTACCTGAGCTGTGTTTCGTCGAGTTAGTGAGGATTCCGGAGGCCCAGTTGCGGGGTAATAGGGTGTTAAAAGTTGGAGCGCACTTGTGACTCTACTGGTGTTGCAGGCGTCTATGGGCGGCGGCAATCGCTTACCATGAGTTGATCTGTTGCTCGTCTGCAAACTATCACAAAAAAACAAATTACGAATAATTAATTCTTCCCTAACGGGTCCCTAAAGGGGTCTTATGGGACCCTTGAAAATGTTTATCAGGAAAAGTGTCGCCGTTGCATAATTTGTATAAGAAGTTGTCATTCCTGATCGAAACTCATCAACCTTTCTGATAAGTTTTCTATCGGGAAACGAAACTACCCTGCTACACGAAACGTTCAGGAGCAAGTACAGACAGTGTCTGATCGAATTACCTCTTGCAGTGCTAAAATAGTCCTTGTGTCTCCGGCATAAAGACTATCCAATGTCCAAAACACACGTACACACGACGTATGTACATGACTTCCTTTATTTATGTGTAGATGTGTGTCATAAACAACTTCGTCGCAAACCAAACAACAAACATCCTATTCTAATCTGTCAGTATTTTACTTAGTTTATAAGAACTAAGTAGACTTGTTTAGTAATTAGTAAAAAGTGGTCAACTCTGGTCCCATTTGTTTCTTCTAATTCACGTTAAATTAAAATGGAGCGTGCAACTTCTAAACGATGACGGCGAGACAAAAAGACACATTTTAGCGCTTTCTTAAAATTTAATCTTTTGAAGAGAATATGAATTTATGTTCTGAAGGCAAAATGTTGGTAGCATGATTGTGACTGGTGTTGAGACAATTGCTCACCATCATTTGATTCGTTTGCTCGTTTGCCACTTATCACTTCAAGAAAAATGTGGCAAAGAAAAAATTCTTGGCATGCACGTAAGGTCTTGCAAATGCATGGCACGCCCCACAGTGGTTCCATTTTAAAAATTAGTGGACATTCGACTAAAAGTTAGGTTAGCGATCTGGTTATTTTTCCAAGGCAAGCTGACATCAATACAAATACCTTTTACTCTTTCATATTTTTCCTTAAAATGCATAATTTACGTGAAAAAAAATATTTAATTTTTTTTTGTATGGAGAAAAAAACTTTATATTTTTTTTCTTGCATTGGTTTGAATTGGTCAAGTTCTAACTTCAATTATATTGTACTCTAAGGTATTCAGAACATATAAAAAAATAAATCATGCGCGGCCACTTGCGACTTTGGAAGTTAAGGATGTCACAAAAAACGAAAAAATGCTTTGTATATTTCGCGAATATGTCTTGAATATTCCACTGGATTTTTTTGGTAGGGGAGGGGAGGGGGGGGGGGGTATAAAAATATTTAATATAATATTGAGCTTACAAGCTTTTAATATATAATACCTAAGTCCATTAAGTTTATATTTTGATTTTGACAATATCCCTAAAATACCTACCACGTGGGAAATAAACGAGTCATCTAGATTCCTCAGGTTTAGTTTCTGCGTAATGCAAATCATTCTCATCTTTTGATTTGACATCGCACTCCAAGAAACTTATAGAAAAATGTGTAGCACTGAAAAGAGCTGTCCTTGTCCCTTATAGGGCAAGGGACTGTTTAATGTAGGGCTGATGTAAGCTTGACAACCCTAAGAAAATCTGGTAGGTTTTCTGACTCCATCGTCATCAGTGTTCTTCTTCTATATTTTCTTGGTTTTCTGAGTCAACCAGCAGCAAATTGCATCTAAAAAAACCCCTTTATGTTTTGTTTTTAAAATCTTACACCTAATCTTAAACCAAAGTTTTTTGTGGTGTTCATGCACACACACAATACACACAAAAACATGTACATGCATGCACATAGTTCATAATAATAATATATAAGTTAGTTAAGAGATAGAAGAGCGGAGCTGCCTGGCACAGGCTTATATCTTAAAAGGCAGCTCTGATTGTATATTAACTTAAAATTTGTTTATTTTATTTACAATAAAAAAAATTTCATCTTCATTTTTCATGCAATAAACATAAAATAGCACGTGGGATTAATATGAATCATTTTTATTACACAGTTTTCTGTCTTTCTTGCTCGCGAGCACCTTCTTTTTTTGCGCTCTTTGAATAATACATAAATAAGAGGTGATTATTGATGAAACTTCATTCCGCTCTTATCGCTCGACTGTGAAGGACTGGAAATATTTCTACCAATAATGGCTGAATTGTGCACTTATCTCGATTTGTTTATGAAACTCAAAAGTGCTGGTGACCTCAAGGATTACAAGTATTTGTGTGAAGTGATAGTTTCTGAAATTACGGATGAGTTATCTCATGAAAATCGTTTACGTATTCAGGAATTTTGTCGTTATTTCACGACAAATCTTACAAAGAGATGGGCAGCGTCAAGTCGAAATATTAAAACTTTTATAAACCGAAATGACACATGGTTAGGAAACGGTATTAAATGGCCTGTTTGCGATAAAATTGATTTAAATGCTGTGATGGGGGACACGCAAGATCTATCTGAAAAGTTCGAACTATCTGAAGAGCCCGCTCAAACATATCAATCAGTTGCATCAGTCAGCTCTTCAGAAGTAGGGACCTCCACCGATACTCAGACAAGAAAACCTTTTAAAGATTTAAGCAATAAACAGAAAAAAAGACGTTCTAATTCTATGGAGGACGACCATACCGAAGAACAGTTGTTATATTTTTATATCTCCAAATTAAAGGTAGGGGGAAAACTTGAACTAGCAAAGATAAATCATCTCGGGAAGAACCCGGAATTAGTTATGGGTGTGAGAAACCATCTTTTCAAGCAGGAGCGGCTGACTTCTTTCAGAAGAGTCGGAAAACCTACCTGATCCTTTGGGGTGACAAGCCTACATCAGGCCTAATTAATAAACAGTCCTTTTTAGGACTACAAAAACAGCTCTGATAAGAGCGCAACAAAATAAGGTGCTCACGAGCAAGAATGACAGAAAACTGTGTAATACAAATGATTCTTTTTCATCCCACGTGTTATTTTATGTATATTACATGAACACCAGCTACACATTTTTCTGTGCGATGTCAAATTAAAAGATGAGAATGATTTGCATTACGCAGAAACTAAACCTGAGAAGTAGATAGACACGTGGTAGGTATTTTATGGATATTGTCAGCAATCAAAAATTTTGTATTGTTAAGAATATACACTTAATGGAATTAGGTATTATATATCAATAGCCAATAGCTTGTAAGCTCAAAATTATATTAAATATTTTTATATACCCCCCCCCCCCTCCCTACCAACAAAATCCAGCGAAATATTCAATACTTATTCGCGAAATATACAAAACATTTTTTCGTTTTTTGTGACATCCTTAACTTCCAAAGCCGCAAGTGGCCGCGCGTGATTTATTTTTTTATATGTTCAGAATATCTTAAAGTACAATATAATTGAAGTTAAAACTTGACCAATTCAAACCAATGCAAGAAAAAAAATATAATGTTTTTTTCTCCATACAAAAAAAAATTAAATTTTTTTTTTCTCGTAAATTATGCATTTTAAGGAAAAATATGAAAGAGTAAAAGGTATTTGTATTGATGTCAGCTTGCCTTGGAAAAATAACCAGATCGCTAACCTAACTTTTAGTCGAATGTCCACTAATTTTTAAAATGGAACCACTGCGCGCCCGTAACATCATGAAAAAGTATGGCACCCACTTTACGTTATGCAAGTACATGGCACGTTCGTAGCGTCATGCTACGAGTCTAATACAATACTCGTAGCACTCGTAGTTCGTCTACGAGAACAGAGAGTGGAGCGTAGTGCCTTATGTGCGCTATGTGGCGGGTCATTACATTCCCTCTGATATGGTTGAGTGAAATGATGGCTGACACATACGTCATACTTGTGTACAGGTGCCGCCTCTGGGGACTGGTCTGCTCTGGTTTACCTCATTCTTAGCCTTTAACATTTTCTTCATCTTGAGTATTGGACTGTAGGAGGTGGTATGAGGAAAACATTGTAATAAACATTTTGGCGATTAAAAAGAGTAACTGGCGAGTTTCTTGCCGGATCTTCTCGTCAGAATCAACTTTCCGATACCGGTGGTAGAATCGCATTATGTCTATTTATTTTTTAGTATATCTTATGTATCAAGATATATATTTAATTTCATTTAAATCATATACATTATCTTTAAATAGTTTTAAATATTTTCTTTATGTATGACGATTTGTAAGTGCTGTGTACAAGCCTATGCAAATAAAGAATATTTGACTTTGACTTTGACTTTGACTTTGACTTATTTCTAATCCTCGTCTCATTGTGTAATTGATTTAGTTTTTGTGTATCGCAAAATATCATTTCCTTTAAAGGGTAACGCGTGTGAAAAATCCGCTAGATGGCGTACTGTTAGACTGCAGAGGTCCAACTGCAACGTCATTGCTTGTTTAATTACGACCTACAAACCTTCAAGAAAAGGGCATATCTCGCTCTAAAAGGCCGGCAGCGCACCTGTGAAGCCCCTGGAGTTGCAGGTGTTCATGGGCGACGGTAATCGCTTAACATCAGGTGATCCGTATGCTCGTCTGCCCCCTATCCTATAAAAAAAAAAAAAAAATAATACTGACATTTTGACATATAACATTACCAATCACCGTGTAGATGGAACTCAGTTCTACAGTACGCCATCCAGTAGATTTTGAGCCTACTCGGCACGTCCTCCGAGTCCCAAAGCTCAGAACCCGGAAATGAACAACACTGATATGCAAATATACGGAAATATTGTATGCGGTAGAACCAAGGGGCATATAGTAAGGTAATAGTAATGGAGAGGGGAGGTTCTTTTGTGTGAATGAGTTATTATGACCGTCGGAAAGATCGATGGACGCAGTTTTATGCTGTCGTTCATTTACATCACTTATTACATTGCAACTGATTATTACATTGATCTAGTGACCTTAAATGTCAATTCTACAGCTCACATTTATTCTAATGATACAGAATCCTCCTCCTCCTCGTCCTTTAATTATAGTTCTACTACATGTGGCCAATAGTCGAAATTTTTATTTGAACTTCCATACAAATGTCGATTTAAATATTAATGTCGATTGCACGTGAAAAGGCAACTAGGCAGTTGAAGCCACTGTATTTATTATTGTATACAAGTATAATGAATTAACTTTTTTCATTTGATCAGTATATTAGGTATCGCCTCCCCGTTTTTTCGGAAGGTAGTGCAAAGGGTCGCGCGGTCGTGACCAGGAGAACAATGATCGTGCACTCGATATAGAAGTCGAATTGGAAATTTACTCTAATATTCGACTTCGATGTCGAGTGCACGAAAATTGGAGCTATATTTTTCATTCATTCGCCTGGAGGCGAGCACTCGATTTCTACTTTTACGATCAACATCCGAAATCGTGCATTTTTCTATCACTCGGCCATAACGAGTGAGCTTACCCACTCGTTGCTAGTCGAGTGACTCCTAGCGAGCGGTAGATTAAACGTCAAAATACATACTGAAATTCGATTATATTTTTGAATTTCGGAGATCCAAGATACGAACAATTGGTAGATATATTTCGACTTGCAAGATGAATGTGACTTACGTCGCTTGCGACAACGCTTTGTCGCACGCGTGAATAAAAAATATACCTCCAGGGCTATTTCAATGGTGATGTAAGCTTGCCCCATACGGCTTACTTACTGCCGATTGAAGATCGCAAACCCGAACTATGCCCGAAAAATTTAAACATAGTTTTTTCTCGATTCGGGAAACGAAATTACGACCCAGTACTTAAACCACTAGAGTATCTATTCTAAAACACTTCGTAAATGTTTACAAAGTGTTTTAGAAGGTCAGACTAGGTATATAACCTACGTCTATTTTTATTGTCATAAACTATTAGCGCGCAAAACTTACTGCTGGGAATGATGGGTTGAAAGGAAATTCTACGATTGGGCCAACTTTTCCACAAGTAACTTGGCTTAATAACTGCGTTGAATTGCTGCCCAGTGCCAAGTTCAGAAGTGAAATTGCCTACTTAAGTTTTTCTGCACTACTTTTATTTTTGCATTTTTATTACTTCAGTGGTACAGTGGGATCTTGGAACTTACATCTGTAGTCCTTTGTATTTTATAGGCCAGCAATGTGTGTGATCTCAGCGTCCAAACCTTCCAAAAATATCTGAGCGTTTGACGAAAAACACTTTTTTCTATCTTTAAGGTTATATATTTACTTGTATTTGTTTTTGAACTACAAATTAATGTGCACTTTAGTGTACCTAAGTATATAATATGATATAGATTACAGTTATTATTTGTTAAATGCTCAGATGTTTTTAGTTGGTTTACACTCTTTAGGTTGTTTTAATGATGACTGTATCATAATAAACGAAGGTACAGTCAACTCCAAAGATATGTATACACTTTAGGACCTTATCACAATACATAATATATAAGGAAATAGAAGTCGTTCTTATACATATGTATTGTGACAAGGTTCTAAAGTGTGTACATATTTTTGGAGTTGACAGTACCACTCAGGCGCATGAGCGAAAAAAAAAGTATTTATCCATAGCTAGAGTCCATAGCTAGACTAGAGTCGAACCCACATCGTTTGTAACAGGACAGGATTGAAAATAACGAGTATTTCACCCACTATTTATAAACTATACGTGGGATATGTAAACAAATTATAGCTTCACTATAAAAACCCTTATATTTTAAGATCCTTTCTTATTGTAAAAGAAGCAGAATTGTCCCCCAAAGGTTGAGCTATAAAAACTGTGTGATATAGTAAATTCCACGGCCAATACCATGCGCTCAGAATGGATAACGACTTAGATACATCGATAATAATTCATATCGAGAGACATTTCTTGGCAGTTCTATTTGATTTCAGAATAACGTTTTCAGTATCAGAACACTATATCTCCATTACTCTTGGCCACCCTGGGGTCATATTTAAAATTATTATTGTATGAACACTTGTGTTTTTTCAGTACATATCTGATGGTAATATCTGTATTTAAGTACTGGACCACTATTTATTTTTTTACGTAAAATATTAATTTTACCACAAAACACGTGGTGCATTAGCAGAAATCGTTTCCACTTTACATGTAACTTGTACATTACTGTCACCGTGAATCTCGTTTTGTTGTACCAACTAAATTCATACCAAATTAAATGTACTAGCTAAATTGTGTTTATTGCTTCAACTGGCGAGTCTGCGGTCCATCTGATGGTAAATTGTATCAGCCGCTCATAGAAATTAAACTGGATAATTAACTCTCTTCAAACCTAACTTAAAAACATTTCATGTCAGAAATACCACGGCTGGGAGCTTAAACCACCAACGTGGAAGAAATGAGCGCTGGCAGCGTAGCGTTTAGAATAAAATAGGCTTTGATCATAGAAACCTAAACCTAGATACAGCGTGAATCTCTATTCGTCAAAAATTTAATCGTATAACTTAGAATTAAATGAGCAAGCGCGGTCATTTGGTGATAAGCATTCATTGCCACCCATGGACATCTGCGAGATCAGAGAGGTCGTTGATGCGTTGCAGTCCTTTAAAGAAATATGCTCTTCTCTTGAAGATACCTAAGCCATAGTCTCCCTACTGGAAATACTGCAGCAGTGCAAAACGGTTCACAAAACTGAAGTTCGTGTTAGAAAGGTCCGCAAGAAACGCACACAGTAAGTACTAGACCGCCATTCATCAAGATGATGAGGAATTCTCTACGTAATAATTAAACTGAACTTTCATTTTGTACTGTATTTATGACACTTGTCACTATTTATACTTACGCTGAGTTTATTACAATTCATTAAAAAATGGACGAGCGAATGTAAAACAATTTAAAGGATACTCAAGAAAAGGCAAAGCACTCTTAAATCAAGACACACGTGCTGCAAGTTAAAATAATTGTAAAATATAACTACCTCTGCTCAGGTATAATGAACACAACATTTGAAGCTCAGTGTCAAGGTAAACGAAATAACTGAACAAACACACGCCTCGTTTATATTGCTTAGGTATTAACAAATAGCCTACAGTAAATGTAGCTAGAAACACAAACAGCGTAAGCAAAATTATTTCAACCTCATGTATGTTTAAACAATTATGTACTTGAAAAGTTTGCAATTATTATTTGTTTTGAAACGGAACAACCTTTACAAAGGTTGTACGGCTTGATGCTATAAATTACCACCTTTTTCCTTCATACTAAATTACTCCTCAAGTATGAAGTGTCATAAGTACTTAGTTATGACCCTTAGGGAAATTATTCATGTCTAAAGCTGCCTATGGAATGAATTTTTACATCAGATTCATCCAAACAAAAAAATGTGTTAAATTAATTACCTACTGCGAACGTAAAAATATGCGGCATAAACGGAGCATAAAATAACTGTATCATCAGATTGTGTTGACTTTAAAACGTTACTCAAGAATGAAAAAGAGTTTTGACAGACAGACAACCACTTAAAAAAACATCCACACTCGTTGACGGTAGTTGGCATTGTGGGTACCCCTGTAAGGATGACAAACGCTTCCATTCATTTTCCCACCACCTTCTAGGTACAAGTATGTTTACCAGAGTTTTTGTAATGTTAGTTCAACAAACCTATAATAATTACAAAATGTATAAAAATTAACGACACAAATGCAACTTTGTAAGCTGTTCGAAAATTTACAGCCTTTTGATCGATCACCCCATTAACAAGGCGAGGTAAACGTTTTATGGGGTTATTGTCGAATGAAAACCGTGACGCAAATAAATAAGTTACACTTTTCCTGTACATTTCCGGTGACAATAAAAAGTGGCAATATAAAGTTTATTATAAAATAAAAATTAAGTGGGTTGAATTAATGTGTACCTATAAACTATACTTGGAAAATATTAGTTGGGAAGTTTGAACTTCTACTTTAGTGTTATTGTTAGCTATTGGTTTTGTGTGGTTTTTTTTTATGTGATAGGTAGCAGACGAGCAGGCGGATCACCTGATAGTAAGCAATTGCCGCCGCCCATGGACACATGCAACACCAGTGGAGTCACAAGTGCGCTAGCAGCGCATCCTTCCCACCCGATGGGCCTCCGGTACCCTCACTCACTCGGCGAAACACAGCACAGGAGCTGCTTCACGCCAGTTTTCTGTGAGGCAGTGGTATCACTCCGGTCGAGCCAGCCCTTTCATGCCGAAGCATGGCTCTCCCACAATTAAGTTTGGTTTGATTAAGGGCGGGAAGAGAATTCGCCTGGGAGGTTATGGAGCCAAGGCTACACTGGATTCCACGACCTCCCATAAATGACGATGTGTGTGCGCCGCTGAGGTTCTAATTGTCCTTGTGACCCCCATCAGCAGGGTATGCCTAAGGATGCCCCTGCACTGCACTTCGCAGGAGCCAAATTTTCACAGAGACAAAAAACGGGCAGGAAGAGAAGAGAACTTTTATTAGAGACTTCACCCGGTGGATCTCGGCTCGGCGCGCTAGTGTTGGGCCGAGATTATACCTAACAGAGAATGAGCACGCCGCCACGCCGTCTGGTGATAGAAGTGGGTGTCATTACACCCCCGGGCGCCGTTACACCCTGTGAGGCAGCCAGCCCATTCAGCTTGGGCGGACGTTGGCCGCAGGCGAGGTCAAACGGTCTAAGTCACCGTAGGCATCGCCTAAATCAACATTTTTATTGGGTAAACCTCATATTCGCAGAGGGAATCCCACGCACAGACGGCGCGTGTTGCGCTTTTTGCTTTTAGTATTTGTTGTCAATAATATTAGTAAAAAAATTTTACAATTTAGAAAAAAAGAGAACTGAAATTAGAGTTGTTGAAATATGTACTTAATCTACAAGACGTAGGTGAATGTCGCGTTTAAAATTATTTGTTTATTTTAAGAACCGCTAGTATGTTTAAGTAAGTATCAGCCTATATACTGTCCCACTGCAGGGCAAAGGCCTCCATCATAGAAATCAAGTTATCGCTACTATGATGGGATTAGGCTTAATCACCACGCTTGCCTAATGCGGATTGGTGATAACAAACCCGAGCTAGGTTCGAAAAATTCGAAATATACTTTTGCTCGACCCGGGAATCGAACCCGGGACCCCGAGATTACGGCCCGGTACGTAAACCACTAGACCAACGGGGCTAGTATGTTTACTAAACATTTAATAAATGTGCTTTCTATACTAACAGGAACCAGCCCCTGATCCATTATGCGTATCCGAATATCCGAGTAAACGATCTCTACTTAAGATACAGCCAAATTACCTCCAGTCAGAGGGGAGTCTATTACGCAACGCAACGCAACGCTGTGTCGCTCAAAATTTTCGAAATTGACACGCTGACAAGAGGTTTGCCGATTAAATATTACAGTAATGGCTTACTGCTGACGCGACACGATGTTGTTAAAATGTATTTGATATAAAGTATTCATTCATTTTTGTCCGTTTTAATTGATTACTTTACGTCGGCTTAATTAAAATGTTCATTCTTAATGGCAAAGTATAATGATATTATAGATATTTAAGAAATAATAGTATCTATTGTCGAAGGCAATTACTTACCATTCGTGGTTCGTCTACTCGTCTGCTATAGTCGCGGATGAAGGATGAGGAGGATGGGACTCGAAAAGACCGAGGTCATCTGGTTTCATGAACCTCGGCAGCGTCCACCGCCTGACGGATACATAATCTTAGACGGAATGAGAACACCCGTCAAAACCAAAACTTGACTGATAAAAGAGCAGACAAAGAGTACTGCCGTGTTACGCACAACTCTGCTATCTCAAAAAACATAGTTTTGAGAAAAATGGCTTTGAAGTTTTAAACAAACATTTACTTGTAGCGCATTAAGGAAACATGCTATATAATTGAAACTGACAGATTAGGTGTGTAAATGCTTCTAGAACATATTGACATATAATTTTTTTTTATATCTATAAAACTTAATTTTTAAATTGAGTTAAACGAGTTTCGCATAACCAGAATTTCATACAAAATGTGGTTACGCGTCGTGTGATAACTTAAGTTAGAAGAGTTGGGTGCAACCAAAACACACGATGCAGGGGAAGCCTATCTATGTTATCTATTTAGTTGTATTAGATGCGTTTGACTAAAAGGCCCTGTTTTCTGACTAGCGGTTAACCAATTGTCAAAAAACCTTAACAAATTATTAAATATCGCTGAATTGTATTTTTTGACCAATAGTTAGCTGAACCAATAAGCGATTGCTAATCAACGAAAGAGGCCCTGGCGAACCACCCACCAACCCGCACTGGTCCAGCGTGGTGGGTTATGGTATAATCCTCCTAATGAAGAAGCTCAGGGGCCCAAAGTCTTCGTACAACAGCTTGGAAGGAGCCACCTGTCGAAGTTGACCATAACAAATGGAGAAGTCACCACGTCAAAGCCAGAGATTCTTTCGGAAGTTTACACCTTCTATAGCCAGTTATAAAGTCAAAGTCAAAGCCCCGGGAGAAGACGGAGTCACAACCGAGCTTCTGAAGAACTCTTAGGCCGTGGCAGCGGAGCTTGGTCGTATTGTTCTTCAAGAAAGGCGACAAAACCTTACTGAAGAACTATCGACCAATTTCACTCTTATCACGTCTAACTGTTCTCAAGAGTCATTTCGAATCACCTTACACGAAGACTTGACGAAGCTTAACCTGCAGAGCAGGCCGGGTTCCGACGGAGTTATAGCATCATATACCATATTTACACAGTGAGACAGGTTATACAGATGGCCAAAGAATATAACCAGCCCCTGTGCATGGCGTTTGCGGACTAAGAAAAAGCTTTGACTCCGTCGAGAACTTCTCGAGGCCTTGCAGAGGTGCAAAGTCGATTGGCGATATATCGAGGTGTTAAGGTGTCTGTATGACGCCGCTAATATGTCCGTAGTAATCCAAAATGGCCAAACCGAGCCTGTCCTGCTGCGACGTGGTGTGAGACAAGGAGATGTTATATCTCCGAAACTCTTCTCCGCTGCGCTGCAGGACATGTTCGAAACGCTTAACTGGAAAGAGCGGGGAATCAATATTAATGGCGATGTCACACCTGCGATTCGCAGACCACATCGTCATTATGGCAGAAACCTTACATGACCTACAGGAGATGGTGAGCAGCCTGGCTGAATCTTCCAAACACATCGGTCTTCGGATGAACTTGGATAAAACCAAGGTCATGTTCAACGAGCTCGTTGATCCGGGACTGGTCACAGTTAATGGAGTACCTCTCGAAGTGGTCCAGGAATATGTCTATCTAGGACAAACGCTCCAATTAGGCAGAAACAACTTTGAGAGAGAAGCTAATAAAAGAATTCAGCTAGGCTGGGCAGCATTTGGTAGGCTTCGTCAAGTCTTCTCATCGCCCATCCCTCAAAGTCTTAAGTCGAAAGTCTTCAACTAGTGGTCATGACTTTCGATGCCGAGACGTGGACACTCACGGCTGGACTAGTCCACTTGTTTAAAGTCGCTCAAAGAGCTATGAAAAGGGCTATGCTCAGAGTATCTCTGAAGGACCGCATCAGAAATGATGAAATCCGACAGAAAACCAGAGTCCAGAGTCACAGACATAGCCCACCGAATTAGCAAACTGAAGTTGCAATAGGCTGGTCACATTAGCCGCTGAATTGATAACCATTGGAGCCTTAAAGTCCCTGAGTGGAGATCGCGACTCGGTGAGCCAAGTGTTGGACGCCCTGCGACAAGATGGGATGATGACATTGGAAGGCTGGCTGGTGTGGGCTGGATGAGAATGGCCGAAAATCTGGAGCAGTGACGTGTATTAGGTGAGAGCTATGTCCAGCAGTAGACGAGTGTGGGTTGCTGATGATGAATGACATGAATTGTAAAGAAATAAATGGCTGCAAGGTGCACGCCGCCCACTGTTCCGCGCGCATCGAGTGGCCACGCGTAACTATTTCAACTTCAAGTTAACAGATTTAGATTAAGTAGCAGAATTTATTGGTATATGATGCCTATCTCTGTTAACTTAAAATTGAATGAGTTAGGCATGGCTGCAACGATAAAAAATTAAGTTAAACGAATTTGTCATATGAGTTTCTGGCTCATTGATACATTATTTTTTAAAACTGTCTTTAGTGCCATATAGATCACACTTTTTAAGAGTATTTCGCACTGGTTACGCGTAACTCGTCTAATTTAAAATAGCATACTTGTGTGTAACAGGGCAGAGTAGGCACGTAAAACTTATGACTAGTTAAAAACCAGGCGATGAGTTGGCAAGTTACATTTGTTTGCCACGGACATACATCTATAGAAGTAAGACGACGGGCTCATCCATCAGCTATATTCAATGGATTGAGAGCAAATTGAAAACTGAGCAAAATTATTTTTGTACTAAATACTACCTCATACCCTACCATCACCTCGACGGCATGCTCAGAGATCCAACGCCGCAATAAATGCCTACAATAGCGAGACTTTTTTTAAATAAAATAAGTTATTAACTTG
>JABMDO010000613.1:0-25703 GCA_014851415.1 Cnaphalocrocis medinalis | reverse complement strand
AACTGTCTTTAGTGCCATATAGATCACACTTTTTAAGAGTATTTCGCACTGGTTACGCGTAACTCGTATAATTTAAAATAGCATACTTGTGTGTAACAGGGGCAGAGTAGGCACGTAAAACTTATGACTAGTTAAAACCAGCGATGAGTTGGCAAGTTACATTTGTTTGCCACGGACATACATCTATAGAAGTAAGACGACGGGCTCATCATCAGCTATATTCAATGGATTGAGAGCAAATGAAAACTGAGCAAAATTATTTTTGTACTAAATACTACCTCATACCCTACCATCACCTCGACGGCATGCTCAGAGATCCAACGCCGCAATAAATGCCTACAATAGCGAGACTTTTTTTAAATAAAATAAGTTATTAACTGCACGTCGTTCCAGAGACATGGCTAGCCGGATGTCGCCATTGGTAGTAACCCTTCCTCATGCAACAAGGGTCGTGGGTTTGATTCCCACCCAGGACAAACAATCGTGTGATGAACACTCTTGTTTTTTATTGCCTGGGAATAATATATGTATTTAAGAATTATATTTGTGTTTCCTCTGTTGTCTGATATCTGTGATACAAGTGCTTAAGCTACTTAGTACGGATTAGGTCAATAATGAGATATTATGAGAATTTATAGATAGCATCCTCATTAACATTTCAGCCAATAGAAATCCACTGCTGAACATAGGGCTCCCCCAAAGTTCTTAATAGAGATTGGTCCTGTGCCATTATTGATAGATAGATACTCTTTATTGCACAAAGTTTACAAAACTTAAACTACTTATGTATATACTATGCTAAATATCTTAATTAATAAGACTAAAAGTGACGTTATCGCGCCTTTCGACGGTGCTTAATGCAATTTTATTCCACATAGCTTACCAGCTCTAGGCCCTGAAATTAAATCAAATAATTTCCATAAGTTACGACAGGCGCTTTTCCCACTCATAGTTAACCCGGCAGGTGCAGGGCCCGATCGACCCAGTGGCACTGCGGTCTAATCGACCACACTGGCGTGCTAACCCTCGCGTGACGTGGGTGCGTGTCGTGGCGTGCTTTGTTTGTGATTCTTAAAAAAGGCATTAAAGTGACCACAACTCAGTAGGCAGCTCGGTCATCCACGCTACACTTGTACAATCGATTTGAAACGTTTTTTCACTTACTCTGTGAAAGTAAAGGGATAAACTCGAGAAATCAAATGTGGAAATTGTTTAGTTCACTTTTATTTAACCTGGAAATGTTTAAGGCAAGAGTGAACATGCATCTTCTAGGCAAACACGTGTCATCCTAGACCTCATCGTCACTTTCCATCAGGTGCGATTAACCATTGGTCTACCCATTAAAAACAAACGAGTGCGTCTGTCATTTTTTTTTTTAATGACAGACGCACTTGTATGTTTATTGGGAAAGGAAATTAACCAAGCAATAGGGTCACTTAATTTCACCTCAGAACAGCAATCAGAATTAATTCCGCTGGGGCAAACCAGTTCTGTAGCGCTACCATGAGTTGACATCTAAAACTAACATATCGCACACCCATATCAACACTGTATTATCTCGAAAAATCTCAAAATGCACTTTTTTATATATTTGAATACCCGAAAATTTCCCGCACATACCACAAAGACACGCTTATTTATATCTCCAAAAATGATCGATAGATGGAGTGCTAACTCTCTATTGGTGAACACGCGCTGTCAAAGTCACGCCGTGAACACGGAAACATTTCCAGTTGTGACTTGTTCGCCTTAGAGATCCTTGGTGAAATAGTGAATTATTTCGTGATAATGCGGTATTGTTGAATAATGTTATAAAATTAAAGTGTAATATTTAGTTTTAATTCAGTATTTGTGACGACGCTTGTACTGCTTATTTGATACTATTTCAAAATAATATTCTGTTTGTGACGAAGGTAAGCCAGATATTTTGTATTATTCCAAAATGCTTTACTGTTGTCCGCAAAAGGTGAAAATCTGTAAAATGATGCACTATTGATGGTAGATATAAATTATGTCCTAGTTCTTTTAAATAATCATATTAAATACTTCTTTATACTGCGAATTGTTACATATTCAATAAATTAAGAGAAAATTATTCACATTTTAAGTTATTATTAATACACAATGAGATAGACATTTTTTAAAGATAATACTCTGTTGTTGAATAATTTAAATTTTAATCTTTTATTTGTCAGATGATGAAGGGTCGTGGTCTCCAGTTACTTCAAAAGGTAATGGAAGCAAGCACAATAAAAATAAATGTATTGCTCAACAAAATAGCGCAGAGAAAGGTGCCGAAAATACATCCTTTACAGCATCAAGCGATGAGAACTCAGCTGTTGCAGAATTGAGCGATGAGACCTTAGCGGTTGCAGGATCAAGCGACGAGAACTCAGGGTTGCAGCATCGAACGATAAGATCTCAGTAGTTACAGCATTTGCCGATCAAACATCAGATCATCATCATCACAATTTCCGCCAATAGACGTCCACTGCTGGACATAGGCCTCCCCCAAAGTTCTCTACACAGATCGGTCCTGTGCCACCCGTATCCAAGGGACTCCCGCAACCTTCACTAGATCGTCGGTCCACATAATGGGAGGCCTGCCCCGGCTACGGCCTCCTGCACGCGGCCTCCAACCAAGGATCATTCCACCCACCGGTCGTCTATTCTCCTCGCAATGTGCCCTGCCCATTGCCACTTGAGCCACGCAATTCTTAAAGCTAAGTCTGCGACCTTAGATCTCCTGCGGATCTCATCATTTTTGACAATCACGCAAGAAGACTCTCCATTGGCGTCTGAGTGACTTTGAGTCTTCTTCCATGGCCCATTGTAAGCGGCCACGTTTCAGTTCCGTATGTCATCACTGGGAACACACGCATTAAAAACTTTCGTCTTCAGTCACTGGTAAATGATCCGAAAATATGCTGCGTAGCTTCCCGAACGCTGTCCAGCCGAGTTGGATTCGCCGATCGACCTTTTTCTGGAAGTCCGACTTACCAAGTTGCACTTTTTGTCCGAGGTCGAGAGTTCATCATAAATGTTGTCTTGTCCATGTTCATTTCGAGACACACTTGTTGAGAGACTCTACTAAGGTCGTCCAGCATTGTGCTCTGATCTTCCAAGGTCTCAGCCATGACTACGATATCATTGGCAAATCGAAGGTCGTCATGTACTCGCCAGATACATGGTGATTATTAGGACATTTCTCTTAAAAACTGATTATATAAACCAACCAACCAACCAACTTTTATAATAAAATGTTTTGTTTTTATAGTTTTTAGTAAGAATTAATAATGACAGCTAATGTAAGTTTTAATTAAAATAATTTGTAAGCTGATATTACCAGTGTTTTTCTAACCAAATTTTATCAAAAATGTTTTGTTTTTAGAGTTTATACCAACTGATTTTATTAACACTTTATTTTATTCAATTCTTAATAGTTCTGTTCCTGAAATAAAACAAATGGGTCACTATTATCCATTAAATGTCAATTAAAAAGCAATAGAATAATAGTGCATTATTTCAGAATCATTCAGTAACAAGGTCATATTTCGAAATAATCCTTTTTTTCGTCATTCATTTTTGCTTTAACAGTGTATTATGTCAAAAAAGGCTATTTTTTACTTTAATAAGGCATTTTTAATCAACTGAACTATAAAATGCTATTAGAGATTGTGTTTTACACATGTAATACCCGAAACATTGGCGATAACTATGACGTAGCATGAGATAATGGTTTTCCGTCAATTCTGTAAAATGATCAATTTTGACTTAGTGCAGTGTTGATCTGGGGGTGCGATATCGTAAACTATTGCTCTGTCTCTTTCAAATGCATCACAATGAAAGAGACAAAGCGATAGTTTTCAAAAGCAAGGATAGTATTACAAACTCATGGTAAGGCTACTGGTGTGGAGATCGCGTCTCGGTAAACGTACTGGAGGACGCCAAAAAGTATTTTAAGTCCAAACGGAGTAATGACTTTTGCCCCCACTGGTGTTGCTGATGTCTATAGGCAGCGGCAAACACAAACCATCAGGTGATCCATCTGCTCGTCTGCTACCTATCGCATAAAAAAAACAAATAAAAATGGCATGTACATCATCATCAGTTCGAAGTCATTCATCCGAATTCCTATCAAAAAGTGAATGAATAAAATTGATAGATTGATTCCATTATAGTTGGACATCGGGAACAATTGAGTTAAATATTTGCATATAAATTGGTTTTCACTTGCTCTTTTCAATAACTATTCTGTCATCGCGGGAGCGATACGTCATTGTTTTATAAAATGTACGTTTATCATTTTCACTTTCCAAAGAGATAAATATAAATAAAATAAATAAATGACGACGGTGGACAAATATTTGTCTAATCAAAGATTCTACAACTCCTAAATACCTTCTAGTATATCATGATGTACAGTCAGCCACACATCAGGTTACCACAACCTTGCAAATTTCCTCAATTGATAATCAACCTAATCAGTATGACATAAACATGAGAGTCGATTGAACAAATTTGACAGTTTTGGATACTTTGATGTGTGGCTGTACGTTCCATAGCTGGAAAAATTACCGACTTAAGCCATGAAGTTGTTAATCAGGAAGGAACTTCGCCAAATTCTTTGCTTAGGAATGCCTCGTTGCTCCCACCATCCCGTCAAATAGTTAGATTGCAGCCATCCACGAACAAATTTACATACACTATACCTAGTTGACGGTTTACGAACATTACCAACTTAAGCAGTTGAGTTGCTAATGAGCAAGTTACTCGGGCAACTCCCCTGCTAAGAAATGCATTTTTGCTCCCATACACTTTCTTATTATGTGGTTTAATAGAACCTCCTAAGCAGCCCAAACGCCAAACCTACACTGCACTCTGACTGTACCTATCTTATTTTCATTAGATAGGTACAAAGTTAAATTGTCTACAGTTTGTGGACTTTAACATAAGCAGTCAAGCTACTAACAAGAAAAAATATTTGGGTGACCCCTTAGGATAGTTTATTAGAACGCCCGACTAGCCCAAAAAATTTACCTTTACTGAAATTCTACCATACGCAACGCTATATGAATATAGGCGATGTTGCACAGCTGCGCACATTACCGACTTAACCAGTTAAGTTGCTAACGAGCGAGTTACATCAGCAACTTCTCTGCTGGGGAATGAGTCGCACTTCCTCCCACGCCCGTCAAATAGTTGATTAGATCGCTCGGAGACGCCCACGTTCGTAATAACCTTGCCGTCCTTATTTACTCACTTGAGCGAGGCTAAGATGCAATGCTTTTAAGAAAATTTGTAAATGAAAACAATATGTAAATGTTCACAGATACACCCTGTAGTTAACAGGGTGTATCTGTGAACATTTACATCCCTTTAAGCACGTGTTCTATCAAACATTCTGAACAACATTTGTTCAACAACTTTTCTAAATTTTTCGACTCCCCATACAAAATGACCAAGTCATGACTGTGACCGACTTTGTATGAAAATATGAATTTTTTTTTGCGAATTTTGAAAAGTCATAGAACAAATGTTGTTGAGAATGGTTGGTAGAACACATGGTTAAAGGGATGTAAATGTTCACAGATACACCCTGTATAGAGAAACTTTTATTGACGGCACATTTATGAGACGACTGTACTTCTTCGGAATAGGTTGATCACGCGTTAACAACTCTGGGTAGCAATTTCTCGTGCATTCGACATTGAAGTCGAATAGAAATATGTATGGAACTATGTATGAAATCTCTACATTTGACTTCAATGTCGAATGCACCAGAATTGCCCCCCTGATTTTGCAAATGTTGATGTGCAGCGTCGATCACTTACCAGTAAATAAATATCCTACTACTATTATAAAGGTGAAAGTTTGTAAGTATGGATGTATGGATGTTTGTTACTCTTTCACGTAAAAACTACTGAATGGATTTGAATGAAACTTTACCACAATATAGCTTATACAGAATAACACATAGGCTACAAACCTGAAGTCCACGCGAACGAAGTCGCGGGCAAAAGCTAGTATAAAATAATAAATTCTCACAACATCTCATGCATTGACCTGGTAACTTAAGCACTTGTGTTACAACAGAGGATCACAAATATAATACTTAAATACATATAACACCCAGACACTGAACAAACACAAGTGTTCATCGCACAAATGTTTGTCCAGGGTGGGGATCGAACCCACGACCTTTGGCGTATGAGGCAGGGTCACTACCATTGCGCCAACCGACCAGTAGGTGAACCGCTTGTAGATTTTTCTAGCATCTATTTCGTGTCTTTACCGACACTGAATAAATTGCTTTGTAGGATACCATTTCGCCGACCGATTATAAAAACCCTTAACTGGGCTAAAGGAAATAGTCTCCACCAAATTTTGCTAAAGTATGTTTCGATTTTTTCGAACATAGGTCGGATTTGTGATCAATCCGCATTAGGCAAGCGTGGTGATTAAGCCTAATCCCATCTTTGTAGCGATGACTTGATTTCTATGATAGAGGCCTTTGCCCTACAATGGGACATTATATAGGCTGATACTGTCTGATTGCTGTGATTGTCTGGCGCATTTATTTTATTTTATATATTGCTTGTTTCCAATGCTACATTGATGTACCTACTCGTTATTAAGTAGAATGAACATCGTTACATTGTTGTACTCAAGTCCACATCCATTACTTAATGGAAAGGAAACAACTTTGTCAACATGGCAAGTTACGTCAAAACATTACAACTCCGAAGTCGTTAACGACCGGCCAAGTCCTCTCAGCAGAATGCCACACTTGGCCTGTTCACTGCCAAATAGTTTGTACAGATTGTATATAACGTAAGCCCATAAGTTTGTAACAATAAGTAATATTACGACATAGAGACTGAAAGCACTCAATCTTCTATACTATTTATAAAGAGACAATTTCTATAGACAACGACAAGACTTATAGGTAAACCGAAAACACGAAACGCTTGCGCGACGTAATTAAGCACAGCGCCATCTATTGATTCATTTCTGAATTACGGTCCCGAAGCGAAGTGAGGGTGGGCCACTAGTAGTGAATACAGACGTGAGTAAGCTGGCAAGATGGATTACCATTGTCAGCGAAAGTCACTCACTCACTTTTTTTTTATAAATTCACACATTACCTCATACATTGAATTGCACAGACTAAGGAGAAGATATTAAGTTAACCTGACTCCGTACTAAGTAGCTAAAGCACTTGTCTTTTGCTATCAAACCACAGATGAAACACAAATATAATACTTAATTATACATCTAGACACTGAACAAATCGCACCTTTAATCAAACAAAGAAATAACTCAAAATTCGCATTTTCCGAGATTTCATCAAAAACTGTAATAACTTAACAAGGACTATCGTTTCACTCGAACAGCCAATCAAATACGAGCAAACTGAGCGAGACAGCGCATGGTCCGCCTCTCTTTTAGTAAAACGCGCGAACAAGTTGATTCCGGCAAAACGAAAGATTCAGTAATGCGCCAGCTTTGTTCAAGATCGGACCGATGCTCTTCCGTTTTTAAGTGAAATAACACGAAATCTTTCAGTCTTTTACTGCCAGGTAAAAATTATGTTCTCTAATATGTAATCTAATAGTGCAATAATTTCGACTTAGTTCACTTTATTACAAAAAAAATTGAAATTTCTACGTATTATTTTTGATATAATTCTGTTTCATTTTAAACGTTTCATAAGATACTGAACTTTATTAACACTTATGTCACTTTTGTACTGTTAATTCACGATTACCGTTGTGGCTTTCGGAGTTGAGTCTCTGTGTTAATAATTTTAGAAATATTACTTTTTTAACTTTTTAAATTAATTCACTTTTAAAGTAAATTCACACATGTCACGTTCCCTGTTTCGCCAGAGTGGGAAGGAAACGTTCCTTCCCAGGCGGTGGCCACTTACAGCGCGAGCCCTAAAATCCCTCCCTTAGTCAAGCTAGGGGGGGGAGATAGGGACAGCCGAGAGCGCCGAGCCATCCCTACCGAGCTGAGAAGAAGGCCTGTGCAATGCCAGTGGCCGTACCCCCGCACCGCGCACTGACTGGCCTCTTTCTCGGAGAGGAGGGAGACGCGCGTCTGGTCGGCGTCTTCTTCCTCTCCTTGCCCTTCTGCGAGCGCATGAAAAGGGATCCTCCTCCCGCTGTCACTCGACGGCCTCTTTCTGTGATATTACGTCTGTGTATTATTATTAATAAATTACGTCCTCGCAGAAAGGGGCAAATACCGTAAAGGCTTGGTCGCTGGCGACCATCGCTTGACTATGGCTGGGAGCGAAAGGTCACTCCCAACTCCTGGCGCTGTTGTTCCCAGGAGTTGCACACGGCCAGAGTGTGCTCGGTCTCGTTTCGCTCGATACGGTGCAGGAACTTGCCGAAGCAACCATGACCTGTAATATTCTGCACCATACGAAACGAAAGGAATCCGTGGGACCTCTCTATCCACTAGGCTAGAACCGGTGCTAGCGCGTCCGTTGTCCACCGACCTACTCGGCCATGCCGAGGCTAGTGGACCATCTCCGGACAAGATCTTTATGCGCCTCCTTGCGCATCTCGTAATCGCACTCTCGTAAGCAGTAGGGCTCGCCCTCTTCTTTTTTGGCCACGGTCCATTGATAGACGGAGGCCAGCACCTTGGATTGAATAACTACCTACTTGGACTATAAAGGTTAAATTAGTAGGTTTACTTTTATGCAGGACCCGAACCGAACTGTGAACGAAACACAGTATATCAATCAATCGGATAATTTAAATATTTAACTGTTTCGAATATAAACTTAACCTATACGTAGTGCAAACTGGTGGCATATTTTATTAAATGAAATGAAAACGAACTCCATTACTGACCATCTTCTCTAGGACGGGCGGCAATAAGAGGTCCCGATCTCCAAGGGCTGCGGCGTAATGTTGTCCATGATTCATCCCACGCAGGCATTCCGCCATTATGTGCTGTGCGGTATCTTCCGCACAGTCCTACACATCTGCACCGGCAACGATGCATAGATACCTTCCAACTCAGCCATGTCTTGAGAGGATCTGTGTCAACCGATAGCTCATCGATCCACCACACTTTCTTTGAAACCATCTGTCTAAGATGGGCCGGACCGGCTCCAGAATCTGACGTCGTGATTCAGAACCTACGGTGTCGAACTAGTTTAGGCGCCGCCGCCATTCACTTAGTGCCGTGTCCTGAGCAGCTCTTTACTACCGCACTACTGCGTCCAGCGGAGAATAAATAAAAATAAATAAAATAAATAAATTGAAACAACATCACCTACATTGTCCTGGTCCCAAACTAAGGTTTTCCCTTGTACTATGGAAACCAGAAACAACGAAGGAACCACAAACACCCGGCAACATTTACTGCGGACTTGAGCACCTTGCCAGTAAACATAATCCTGGACTTCTGCGTCTAGATCCCTTAAGGGAACCTGCTATGGCGCGGTATCCCACAATTATCCGAACGTCCATGACCCTCTGTACTTGAAACAAGCCTTATGACGGTTCATGATCCCGACCAGATCGGTGCCCCGTATATGGCAATCGATCTTACTACCCATGTATAAACGGCGACAGCTTTCATCGCCTCCTCTTAGGTTGGGCAGCAGTGGACTAAGAGCCCCCGCAGCGCCAACTAATCTCGGGACCAGCCGTTGCCGGTGCCCGGTAAACTCCCATCTGCTGTCAACCACGAGTATCAAGTACTTAAGGGTAGCTCCAACTGGGATGGAAGTCCATTGTGGTGGGTGGGACCAGGAGGTGTATTTTTCCGAGGACCGTGAAATCAGATTGCCTCGTACTTGTGAAGTGCCACCTGTACCCCTTGACACAACCTCTGCCACAGCAGTCAAGAGCGGATCCACCATTGTGGGCACTGTGGGCATGCCCACAGCTTTAAATTTACTTGAGACTTTGCACTTTCTTCTATCGACTTAGGATCAGCAGATTCTAAGAGAGGGAGAGGGGGATTGGCGGGGGAGGTTGCACCTTCAACTATGGGCGTAGCTAGGGGGGACGAGCCGCTAGGACCCCCCTTCGACGAGCCCTAAAATCCCTCCCTTAGTCAAGCTAGGGGGGGGGAGATAGGGACAGCCGAGAGCGCCGAGCCATCCCTACCGAGCTGAGAAGAAGGCCTGTGCAATGCCAGTGGCCGTACCCCCGCACCGCGCACTGACTGGCCTCTTTCTCGGAGAGGAGGGAGACGCGCGTCTGGTCGGCGTCTTCTTCCTCTCCTTGCCCTTCTGCGAGCGCATGAAAAGGGATCCTCCTCCCGCTGTCACTCGACGGCCTCTTTCTGTGATATTACGTCTGTGTATTATTATTAATAAATTACGTCCTCGCAGAAAGGGGCAAAGACCGTAAAGGCTTGGTCGCTGGCGACCATCATGGCTGGGAGCGAAAAATCACTCCCAACTCCTGGCGCTGTTGTTCCCAGGAGTTGCACACGGCCAGAGTGTGCTCGGTCTCGTTTCGCTCGATACGGTGCAGGAACTTGCCGAAGCAACCATGACCTGTAATAATCTGCACCATACGAAACGAAAGGAATCCGTGGGACCTCTCTATCCACTAGGCTAGAACCAGTGCTAGCGCGTCCGTTGTCCACCGACCTAACTCGGCCATGCCGAGGCTAGTGGACCATCTCCGGACAAGATCTTTATGCGCCTCCTTGCGCATCTCGTAATCGCACTCTCGTAAGCAGTAGGGCTCGCCCTCTTCTTTTTTGGCCACGGTCCATTGATAGACGGAGGCCAGCACCTTGGATTGAATAACTACCTACTTGGACTATAAAGGTTAAATTAGTAGGTTTACTTTTATGCAGGACCCGAACCGAACTGTGAACGAAACACAGTATATCAATCAATCGAATAATTTAAATATTTAACTGTTTCGAATATAAACTTAACCTATACGTAGTGCAAACTGGTGGCATATTTTATTAAATGAAATGAAACCGAACTCCATTACTGACCATCTTCTCTAGGACGGGCGGCAATAAGAGGTCCCGATCTCCAAGGGCTGCGGCGTAATGTTGTCCATGATTCATCCCACGCAGGCATTCCGCCATTATGTGCTGTGCGGTATCTTCCGCACAGTCCTACACATCTGCACCGGCAACGATGCATAGATACCTTCCAACTCAGCCATGTCTTGAGAGGATCTGTGTCAACCGATAGCTCATCGATCCACCACACTTTCTTTGAAACCATCTGTCTAAGATGGGCCGGACCGGCTCCAGAATCTGACGTCGTGATTCAGAACCTACGGTGTCGAACTAGTTTAGGCGCCGCCGCCATTCACTTAGTGCCGTGTCCTGAGCAGCTCTTTACTACCGCACTACTGCGTCCAGCGGAGAATAAATAAAAATAAATAAAAATAAATAAATTGAAACAACATCACCTACATTGTCCTGGTCCCAAACTAAGGTTTTCCCTTGTACTATGTACGAGTAGCAGGTGACAACAATTAACTGGGGGCGTCAACCCAGAACACCCAGACCCAAGAAAATTTAGAAAATGTAGTTTCCTAAATTGACTTGACCGGGAATCGAACCCGGGACCTTTCGCGCTTCGGGCGAACACCTTAGCCACTGCGCTATCGAGGCCGCCAAATGTCAGACGTTATTTGAGCTGTTTGATTTAAAAACTAACTAATCTACCAAATAAGAAACCATTAATTTAACGTAAACTAACATTAAAGTTTACTCTCTTAAACATAAATAAACGTCACAAAATACAAAGATTACAAGATCAAAAATATATTTTACTTGAACAATTATTGTTCATAAAAGTACAAAAAATGTTCAGACTTAGACAATAGTGTGGGTCAATTCAAGGTCATCTTTGTTGAAATAGTTCACGACCAGGTTGAACCAAGATGAGAGTGTGGAGAGGATTCCAGCATCGGTGTTTACTTGGACTTGCACATTTCCGTCGTTGAAGATCTCATTGGACACCTGGGCAGCGGGCTGGGGGAGGACGGCTGGAGACGGGTTGGCTTCAGGAACAATGGGCGAGATGATCACAGGCTGGATTGGGCTGGGCAGTACAACATGGATTGGGTTCGCTTCCGGAGCTACAGGTTCAGGCATTACAACAGAGGGGATAACTGGATGCACGGGGTTGGGGAGTACCACTGGAGCGGGGTTTGAAGGTGCAGGATTTGGCAGTACCACGGAGGGAATGAGAACAGGTTGAACCGGGGCCGGTAGCACCACCGGGGCAGGAGCAACCTCAGGGGCGGCAGCCACGATAACAGGGGAAGGCTTAGGACCCTCAACGATGTGTACTGGGGTAGGAACGATAGCGATAGCTTCAGCGGCGGCTGCTTCGGCTAGGCCAGCGGCTGAGAAGGGGTGCAGCAAGTCGGAGGAGGCCGTGAGCTGGCCATTGACGTGCTCCTTCAGCTTGATGTCGACGATGTCTCCCAACTCCAGAGCCTGGCCCTCGGGCACTCCGTTCACAATCAGTTCGACGGCCTGGTTGTCCTCGACTGGTGCGGGAGCCGCGGCAACAGCCGCCACCAATAATGCCAGTAAGAAGAATTTCATTTTTGGTAATCTAAAACAAAATTTGGGTTATTAAACTTGCACTGCACGTTTATTATAAAAATCTATTACAAAGTGCTTTTCATGTTATGTTACGGACATTCTGTCAATCAATGTCAATGTAAAAAGACAATTAAGGTAAAATCCGTACCTGGATCTGTGTCCTCTACGAAGGTTCAAACCCTTTTGCCTAAATACTTTTGGATTTTTACTAATGAAATAAAATGTTCATCAAATGAAATGATAATATTTAACTACTGGATTTAGATTATCTTGCAATTACAAATAAATAGGACTAGATAATATTCATTCTGTAATATACAGGTATTAGTGAGATAAGTTTCAACTTCTTCACATAGATAAAATTCTATACTATATCATTAGAGTCGTAATTCGATTCGATTGTAAACTGTAATCTAAGGTCTCTGATCATATAATCTCTACCTAGACAAACAATTTGCCGAAAGGTCCTTGAGTGGAGGCCACGTGCAGGAGGCCGCAGCCGTGGCAGGCCTCCCACCAGGTGGACCGACGTTCTGGTAAAGGTCGCGGGTGCCCATTGGATGCGGGTGGGACAGGACCGATCTGTGTGGAGAACTTTGGGGGAGACCTATGTCCAGCAGTGGACGTCTATTGGCTGAAATGATGATTATGAGACAAACAATCCATACTGAAAGCGTTCGCAAAAAAAAATAAAGCTAGAGTGAATAGGCTACTTCTGGGTAAGCCCGCTCTATCGTAGGCTTCGTCTCAAGTCTAGAGTTCAGTATGAAGCCAGGGGCAAGCCCACTTTCACTAAAAAAATAATTAATAAAAGTGATGCAAAGCTGTCATAACCTAGTAGTTACAGCCAAAGACTGATTATATTATAGGGGTGCCAAAAATACCATCACTATTTTCATTTTATTTTTGACCCTTTTTTACCCTAGTACCTATTAGTTCCCACCACCTAGTACCTATTAGTAGAGAACCAGAGTCACCGACATAGCCCACCGAATCAGCAAACTGAAGTGGCAGTGGGCTGGTCACATTAGCCGCAGAACTGACAACCGTTGGAGCTATAAAGTCCTTGAGTGGGGACCGCGACTCGGTAAACGCAGTGTTGGACGCCCTGCTTTAAGATGGGATGACGACATTCGAAGGCCGGCTAGAGTGAGCTGGATGAGAGTGGCCGAAAATCGGGAGCGGTGGCGTGCATTGGGGGAGACCTATGTCCTATAAATTCCAAATCCATAGTCTTTGGTTTTAAATTCCAAAAATGTTTAACCAGGCTCTTTTGTGAATGGACTGCATTGAAGGGGCCACTTTTAGCGCGTTCATGCTGTATCTAGGTTATATGATCAAAGTCTGAGGTGCCTAACCTTATATCCGTTAGATTATTGTAAAAAATAACAACACAATAAACAGGCAACTGTTCTACTTAATTGTTTTTGTTTTTTATCTTATCTTTTCATTCAAAAATATTTTATTACTAGCAATAATAAAAGTAAATTGTTCTTGGAAGTCCAACGCCACACAAAACTATAAGGTAAACATGTGAGTGTATGACGTATGTATGTTTGTAACCTCTTATTGCGCAATGGCCTTTTTGACCAGACCATTTTATTGATATGCTTGAAGCTTAAACCTGAATTAACATACAGAGTGTGACTGTGAACATTTACATTCCCTGTTACCACATCTTCTACCAATCATTCCGCCAAACGCTACGGGGTACGCTTCGACCGTTATCCAGTATTTGGGAATTGGTCATTACAATGAAGCGACTGTCGACTGATCGAAGCAGATCCCCGGCCCGTGCGTACACGCAATAACTACTTACATAACTCAATTTGAATATTCGATTCGAGACGTCAGGTTTCCTCCCAATCCAAATGTAAAAAATGACCTTTTTTCATATGATTTAATTGTGGGAGAGCCATGCATGAATGGGTCAGCTCGACCGGAGTGATACCACTGCCTCACAGAAAACCGGCGTGAAGGCTGCTTCTCGCGTGAAGGAGCTGTCCTGTGCTGCGTTTCGCCGAGTGAGTGAGGGTACCGGAGGCCCACCGGGGGGAAGGGGATAAAAGATTGGCAGCACATTTGTGACTCCACTGGTGTTGCAGGTGTCCATGGGCGGTGGCAATTGCTTACCATCATGTGATCCGCCTGCTCATCTTCTACCTATCACATAAAAAAAATGAGGCCAACACTTGACCACAATCGCACCTGATAGAAAGTGACGATAAGGTCTAGGATGACCCGGGTTTGCCTAGAAAATACCTGTTCACTCTTGCTGTCACGAACTTATACGAAATAAATAACATAAAAATTGTTTAATAAACTCCGCAAGGAATACATTATCCAAGTTGCATTTTTATGATCTCGGTTAACGAGTTTCCTAGTAAAATTAATGTAAACTCTTTCCTCTAGTGAATTGTAAAGAATGATTGAGACTTAACTATAATAGCCAAGGTTTAGTAATTTTCACGATCTAAGTATTTTATTTTCCCCAGTACGAAGCTAATAATTTTATTTAAAAGTATGATAATATAATTTATTAATAGGTGCCTACATGGCGCGCCCTCAGTTCGCTTCAGGACTTAATTTTTGCTAAATTACTTACTTGGTTACCCTCATTTTCTGTACCTATTAGCACAGAATACTTAATAGTACATGTAATTAGCTCCCAACTTGAACATAGGAAATCATATTTTTTTGCTTGTAGGTACCTAATACGATAGGAATCGCCACTGACGGCGGCGGCGTCTTAACGGTTACGACGGATTCCCACAGCGGCTTATCATTACAAAAAACGAGTAAAATTTTGTCAAATTTCCACCAAACGGGACAATTTTGCGTCCCGGCTACTCTGTGTTTCAGTGCGCGTTCAAAGCGGGACGTATGGTCAGTTTTACCATAGATGACTTTATCACACTGAACCTTAAAATGTTGTTAAACGTGAAAAAATAAAGGGACAAAATCCGTGCGATTTGGTAAAATGGATGAGACAAAGCCAACCCCCTTATTATAATACTAGTGGCCGCCCGCAACTTCGTTTGCGTGAACTTTATGACTCTTGACTTAAAGATGATTATTTAAATAAATATAAAAAAATACTTATTATAAATGTTCGTTTATAGGTTAATAGATTTTTAAGGCGGCTCATTGAATGTATAATACAATGTAGGTACTCTGTGATTGAATGATTGCAATGCAATTTCGAATTTGGAATGCGCGCTCCGCGGCGCCATGTGAAATCAGCACGGAGGTTTGATGACGCCTCGGTGCTTATCCTCGACACTGTTAGAGCCCTCTACATTTATAATCTTAAGTTACCTAACAACCTTACCCTGCTTGAATGAAGTTTTTCGCGAATAAATTCCGCTAGATGGCGTAATGTATTTTAATAATTATGATATGGAAACAAAGTTCACATGGCTGCTACCAGATGTCGCAATTCAGCCAACTCGCACAGTTTGGCCACGAAATTACTTCTAGGAAATTTGCACGGTTTAGTTGTGCTTTCTTTATGGCATAATAATGAATTTTTACTTGGGTGAGAGTGAAGGTAGCTCGGTGGATAATAAAATTACGCGCTTTCCATACGGGAGGTCGTGGATCGATCTGGCCGGATGGCGCATCTGGTAGTGACCCTGCGTCATACGCCAAAGGTCGTGGGTTCGATCCCCACCCTGAACAAACATTCGTGTGATGAACACTTGTGTTTGTTCAGTGTCTGGGTGTAATATATGCCTGTGTGTACCTATGTATTTAAGTATTATATTCTGTTGTCGTTATCTGTAATAACACCAGTGCTTAAGCTACTTAGTACGGAATCAGGTCAATGTATGAGATGTTGTGTGAATTTATTATTATTATTTATAAATCTCAGCATGCACCTCTGAATTTTTCAAATCTGTTCCCCTTATTACAAAACGTGGTCTAGGTTTAGACATGGTTTAAAACTGATTAATACAATGTTACTCTGTGAAACTGATGCTGTCACTGTTTCTTGTAACTTTTATGAAAGTGACAGCTTCATTTTTAAATTGTACGTACTATCATAAGTTACTCTGTGTGTACTATTATGGTATTCTGGATCATCTGACGACCCGTTTAGCGCAATGGTTTGAGCGCCGGTTGAGACGTAAGGGTCGCGGGTTCGATTCCCGCACCGACACAAATGTTTGTTGATGAAACAGATATTTGTGTTGGGGTCTGGGTGTTTGTAGTACCTTCGTTGTTTCTGGTTTCCATAGCACAAGGGAAAACCTTAGTTTGGGACCAGGACAATGTATGTGATGTTGTCTCAATTTATTATTATTTATTATTATTATTTATCTAATTTTAGAACACGTTCTGTAATAAGGGGGTATGAGCGTATTAATTTACTACTAAAGCACTCGCGGACGTGCGTCCTACTATTGCAGTAATCTTTATGTTTACCTCAGAGCGTTGACCCTTGGGCGTGGGACAATGCACCTACATTCAATCGAAGGACGTGGTTTTATACCCGTAAGACCTGTTGACACCATTTTATGGTCTGGCTATATTTTTCTTTTATTAAAATATCCCCGGGCTAAAACGCGTCATTGCTGGAATGAAAGCCAAAATGTGAGGTATCATAAAGTAAACAAAACTTTAAAATACAAAGTTTAATTTTAAAAGAACTTAAAAAACAAATGACACTCTTTATAGGTACATATTATATTATTTATTTATATACGAGTACCAAATATCTTTGTACTTAGTGATTTCGGTTGTTCGCCAACCAGCTGTTGGAATGCAGTAGCTACTTCAAAGCCGATCATAGTGATAAAATTATATTATACTAATGGCCCGCCCTCACTTCGCTTCGGGACCGTAATTCAGAAATTAACTAATAGATGGCTGTATACTGTATTCAATTACATCGCGCAAGCGTTTCGTGTTTTCGGTTTACCTATAAGCCTTGTCGTTGTCCATAGAAGTTATCTCATTATAAATAGTATAAAAAATTTGCTTAAATTACAAGAGCGGCACGGACTATTATATAGTATTTTTTATGATATATTAGTTCGATCGATCATTCATCTAAGGCATAAATCGATGGTATAATGGATACCTTAGCCGACATCGATATTATTCTACCAGACAAAGGTAACTATAATTCGATTCTTTATAGCTACTAGGTACAAACCAATCGGTCAAATTCGACCGATATGGGATCAATCGATTGGTTCATCAAACGGTAGGTATCTGTCGATCGGTTAATGCTACCAGACCAGTCCAACATCATCGATCATCTGTCATCGGTCGCATTTGATCGATTAGTCTGCTGAAGGGTGTAGGACTACTGGAGTACTGGACCAATCAAAAACTACCAGCACCGGCCTGAGTGCTGGATTCCAACCGTTAACTTCAGATTGAGGGGTTAGGTCCCCACTTTTGTATGTATCTGAGAACTTTCTCAACACATCCCTGATCTTCTTATCAAGGGTCAAGTCTGATGCTGCTTCGTCCATCTGCTCGATAGTGATGCCAGTTGGCAAGACCTGTTCTCCAGTTGTGTAGGGGGTTCGCTGTGATATGGCAAGTTCTAAATAATCCGCTATAAGTCTGTTGAAGATATGTTTAGCCAATTTGGAGGTGGATTCGTCTCGAAGAGCCTTTAAGAACTCGGTCACTGGCATCTTTGGAACCTTGTCTGCATTGCTAGAAAAGAAAAGGACAAATTAATATTCTTTACACTTTTTTAATTACATTCTTTACTGCCCTCAGAGTTTGCTATCGAGCGATGGAGCGCATTCTGCATGAGTGAAGAAAACAGATCGCTTACGCATCACATTGTGCTCTCCGTAACTTGTATAGTAGACGTCTCCCGAAAGGCCACCCAGCTGAATTGGGATTGGCCTGGTCATGTCTGCCGTATGCTGGATAATCTTTGAGCTAAGATTTTACCAATTGGTGAATACTTAAAGTGAATAAGTGACCACGCGGCAGGCGATAGATGAAAGTGAAGGAGGGACGAATTTGACGCCTACTTAAAATACTGTCCCACCAATATGGGTCTTGACCAGAAACGTTGGAAAGCGGAACTTTACACTACAGGCTCATAATATTAATAATCCTATATAAATAAAACAGTGGTTAGTGGGCCGCACACTAAAGCAGCGCCTGCGATTATTCTGCCGAATCCGATCTCCAGGTCTGGACGAAAAGTTTTGTTGAGTAATCCTTTAATGAAATTCCCAGTGTCAACCCGAAGACTTAACTTTAATTTAAGATTAATTTCATCAAAAAAACGAAATATGCTACAGAACAACCCAACATTTCAATCAAGTCTTTATTTAATTTAACACAAAATTTACAATATCGATATAATTGCCAATCACTAAGGGGTACCAATAAAAAAAATTGTCAAATTAAAAACTATAATTAGGTAGCTTTGATTTACCTGATGCACATAATAGCACAGAGTATCCAAAGTTGCACTGTTAACGCCTTCATGTTTGTTTGTTTGTTTACTTTAACACTATGTTGGTTCTAAATTATATCCTCACAAACTTTTCTCAAAGGTCAGAACGAGAATGTTCATTGTATACTGTGTAACTCGCCTTTTAAATATTCGAAAGGCAGGGCTTGTCAACTCTGCATTATTTTGAAAAAAATATCTTGGACGATCTCAGTGTGTAATTTCCGGTTGCGTCGAAAACCAAACCCTAGTATGCTTGACTTAATATGCTTAGTACTTATAGCTGGAGGCACGAAAGTATAGCGATGACCGTTATTTTGCGCACTTGTAAAAAAGAAGACTTTCTATCAAAATTGGTTTCTGCGCACTCAAGGTCATAAGTACACTTTCTTGCCTCGGACTATACCTACTAACTACTAAGCATACACAAGTGTGTTTTTTTTTATTAAACTGTAGGCCAACGCGTGACCACAATCGCACCTGATGGAAAGCGACGATGAGGTCTAGGATGACACGCGTTTGCCTAGAAGATGCCTGTTCAGATGTCCAAGTTTGCATAATAAGTTGGACTGCCTTGGTGGCGGTTGTGCCGAGCGTTAACCTTGGGAAAATGCACCTACATTAGAGCGATATACCAGGCCCTATTTATAGCACTCTTCATATAATATTACGGGTGCAACAGGCACCCGCAAGACCTGTTGTAACCAGCTGACACCAGTTTTACGGTTCTGCTATATTTGTCTTTATAAAAACTTGATTTGAAAACACATTATCGCGGGAAAGCCTAAATGTGAGGTATTAAAGTTAAAACTACAAAGTGTAAATTTCCAAGTATTTAAAAAAACAAATGACACCGCATATATTTTATTGATATACTACAAATACAAAATATTTTAGTAATATAACAACTACATAGCATAGCATTGCAATGGGCTTTGATTTCGGTTGGTCGTCAACCGGTTGAAATGCAGTAGGTACTCGTAGGTACTTCAAGGCCGATTATAAGTCATCAAATTATATATTTAAGTAATTAAATTAACTCAAGAACGAACGGCACTGACCATATTATGATATTTTTTATGATTATTGATTCATAAAACGGTATCTGTCGATATGTTAATGCTACCAGACCAGTTCAACAATGTCGATCGTCGATCGAGGGCATCGGTTGATAGTAATGGTTAAGTCGACGTCGATCAATAGTTTCAACCAGACCTAATCTATCAATCGATGTCGATTAATTCATTACTATCGTCGCTTCGTGTCATCCATCAGTTGCATTTGAACGATTATTCTGCTGTAGGGGGGGGACTACTGAAGTAGCTCTCATATAATCTGACAAATTAAAAACAACCAGCACTGGCCTGAGTGCTGGATTCCAACCGTTGACTTCAGATTGAGGGGTTAAGTCCCCACTTTTGTATGTATCTGAGAACTTTCTCAACACATCCCTGATCTTCTTATCTAGGGTCAAGTCTGATGCTGCTTCGTCCATCTCCTCGATAGTGACGCCAGTAGGCAAGACCTGTTTTCCAGTTGTGTAGGGGGTATGAAATGACAAGATAAGGTCCAAGTAGTCCCATATTAGGCTTTGAAAGATGTGTTTAGCCGCTTTGGAGGTGGATTTGTCTCTAAGAGCCTTAAGGAACTCGGCCATTGGCATCATTGGAACCTTGTCTGCTTTGCTGGAAAAGAAAAGGACAAATTATAATTCTTTACAATTTTTTAATTACATCCTTTACTGCCCTCAGAGTTTGCTATCGGGCGATGGAGTGCATTCTGCATGGAGTGAAGAAAACGATTTTACCAATTGGTGAATACTTAAAGTGAATAAGTGGCAGGCGATAGATGAAAGCGAAGGAGGGACGAATTTGACGCCCACCAAATATGGCTCTTGTCCGGAAACGTTGGAAGGCGGGACTTTGTAGTGCCTATAGTATATGCTCATAATAATAATAATCCTAAAAATAAAAAATTGGTTAGTTGGCCGCACACTAAAGCGACGTGCGATTATGCTGCCGAATTCGATCTCCGGGTCTAGACAAAAAAAATATTGAATTATTACCAGTGAAATTCCCAGTGTCAACCTGAAGACTTAACTTTAATTTAAGATTAATTTCATCGAAAAATCGATATAATTCATTTTTTTTTAAAGTCAATTCAAAGTCTTCATTTAATTTAACACAAAGTTTGTATCGAAATAATTATCAACCACCAGATATTATGTAAGTACCAATAAAAATAAATTTGTCAATTTAAAAATTATATTATAGCTTTGATTTACCTGATGCACATAATAGCACAGAGTATCCAAAGTTGCACTGTTAACGCCTTCATGTTTACTTATTACTTAGTGTATGTTAGGTACTAAATTATATTCTCGCATTGAGATAACTCAGAGGTCAGAACGAGAATGTTCATTGTATAATGTGTAACTCTCCTTTTAAATATTCGAAAGGCAGGGCTCGTCAACCCTGCATTATCTGCGTTGTCTATAATCAATAAAGCGGGCCACGAGGGGCCACGTTTAGCCACTTCGTACTACCTACTACTTAGGTATATGAGAAGTGTTACCACAACACAGAATTAACTTTAGGTTAGGTTAGAGTTACAATTTTTATGACCACCCAGAAATCCTTATTTTTATTCCGTCCATAGATGCGTCTTCCGATTCTCTATCCAATGACATTCATAAATCAAAATGTAATTTTTCGGACTTACGCAGTGTTAGAACTTATAGCTTATCCAGATGTCGCGTGTAAGTCGCCGGTGTTACACGCGATTGGTAGTACAATGCTGTTTACGTTCTGTGCCTTGTTAATAAAGCTAGCCTATTAAAGGCAATGAACAACAAATAGCGTGTAAACGCGCGAGTAAAACGTGTCATCTGGACAAGCTCCTATGCGTTGATAAGGCACTCGCGGACGTGCGACCCGTCATTCGCACCAATGTTTATGTTTACCTCAGAGCGTTGACCCTTGTGCTTGGGACAATGCACCTACATCAAAGCGACATACCAGGCCTCAGGCCCTATTTATAGCACTCACTGTTGTAAGACCTGTTGTAACCAGCTGACACGACGATTTGGCTATATTTGTCTTTATAAATTACTAGTGGCCCGCCCTCACTTCGCTTCGGGACTAGAATTCCGAAAAGAACCAATAGACGGCGCTGTGTATAATTACATCGCGCAAGCGTTTCGTGTTTTCGGTTTACCTATAAGCCTTGTCGTTGTCTATTGAAGTTATCTCTTTATAAATAGTATGGATAAAAATAGCATCATTCCGGGAAAGCCTAAATGTGAGGTAGGTATTATAAATAAAACAAAAGTTCAAACTACAAAAGTACATATATGTATATTTCCAAGTATTTAAAAAAACAAATGACACCGCATATATTTATTGATATACACGTACGAGTACCAAAAAATTTAGTAATAATAACAACTGCATAGTAATGGGCCTTGATTTCGGTAGGTCGTCAACCGGTTGAAATGCAGTAGGTAGGTACTTCAAGGCCGATCCTTGACATAAATTATAATATTTAAGTAATTAAATTAACTCAAGAACGGCACGGACCATATTATAATGATATGTTTTATGATTATTGGTTCATAGAACGGTATCTGTCGATCAGTTAATGCTACCAGACCAGTTCGACGACGTCGATCGTCGTTCAATAATTTCTACCAGACCTAATTTATCAATCAATATCGATTAATTCATTACCATCGATCCATGTCATCAGTCGCATTTGATCGATTAGTCTGCTGTAAGGGGAGGAACTACTTTAACACCTCCCATAATATCTGACAAATTAAAAACAACCAGCACCGGCCTGAGTGCTGGATTCCAACCGTTGACTTCAGATTGAGGGGTTAAGTCCCCACTTTTGTATGTATCTGAGAACTTTTTCAACACATCCCTGATCTTCTTATCTAGGGTCAAGTCTGATGCTGCTTCGTCCATCTCCTCAATAGTGATACCAGTAGGCAAGACCTGTTTTCCAGTTGTGTAGGGGGTATGAAATGACAAGAGAAGGTCAAAGTAGTCCCTTGTTAGACTTTGGAAGATGTGTTTAACTGTTTTGGAGGTGGATTTGTCAATAAGAGCCTTAGTGAACTCGGGTATTGGCATCTTTGGAACCGTATCTGCTCTGCTGGAATAGAAAAGGACAAATTAATCTACTTTACAATTTGTTATTTACATCCTTTACTGCCCTCGGATTCTGTCACCGAGTGACGGAGCGCATTCTGCATGGAGTGAAGATCGCTTACGCAACATTTTGCTCTCCATAACTCGTATAAATGTGAGTCTTCCGAAAAGTCGCCCAGCTGAAATGGGATCAGCCTAGTCATTTCTGCCGTATGCTGGATAATATTTGGGCTAAGATTACCAATTGGTGAATACTTAAAGTGAATAAGAGACCACGCGGCCTGCGATAGATAAAAGCGAAGAGGGACGAATTTGACGCCTACTTAAAAGACTGTCCTAACAATATGGCTCTTGACCTGCAATAGGGTATTTGACTAATCTCGATATAGTAAAAAATATTTATACTTTTCCAAAATACTGGTAAATAAGAACCAATGGCCAAAATTTTCAGTTAAAAATATAATGTCTAGCTGGTTTTATGAGCATTCAAAGTTTCATGGGCAAGTCCAATTTTAAAGTATTACAATTTAAAAAAATAATTATATCATTGAACTACCCGTGCATTTTCCACCAACTTTTATTATAAAACCATTAACTTAAACAAAACATTTGATATAGCTACCAAACAAAATTTACTAGTCATGCATACAGGATACGAGCATGTGACGTCACTTGCCTGTAGTCATTTGTATAGAGCGTTTTTGGGCTTGCCCAAAATATGTGCTCTTAAAGTTATGATATCTCAGGTAATTCAAATCAGAATCGAGTAATTCTTTCAATAATGTTTCTTAAATTGGGAGGTCTTTTGATTAAACACATAAAAAAATTTAGTCAAATACCCTATTTTGGATGGTAGATCTTTGTCCTACAGGCTCTTATTAATAACAATTTTGGAAGGCGGGTCTTTGTCTTACAGGCTCATAATAATAACAATCCTATAAATAAAAAGTAATTAGTTGGCCGCTCACTAAAGCGGCGACTGCGATTATGCTTCCGGATTCGATCTCCAGGTCTGGCCAAAAATTTAAGTTGATTCCCAGTGCTACCCGACGACAACCTATCAATAACCCATTAATTAACTCCTTAACTTTAATTTAAGATTGATTTCATAAAAAATGTTACAGAACAACCCAAAATTTTAATCGTATTATAAATATTTTGTTTAATTGAACAAAAAAGATAATATCTAAATAACTACCAACCACTAGATATACCAATAAAAATGTCAATTTAAAAACTATATTATAGCTTTTGTTTACCTGATGCACATAATAGCAAAGAGTATCCAAAGTTGCACTGTTAACGCCTTCATGTTTGCTGATTACTTTAACACTATATTAGTAAATTATGTATACCCTCGCATTGAGATAACTCAAAGGGCAGAACGAGAATGTTCAGTGTATACTGTGTAACTCGCCTTTTAAATATCCAAAGGGCAGGGCTTGTCAACTCTGCATTATTTTGAAAAAAATGTCTGAGACGATCTCTAAGGTCTGTAGTAGGTACGTAGATATAATAATCGCCTTGCGAAGAAGGGACGGGTTGCTAGTTAAAATAATAAAAGTATTTATTAGTTTTAAAAAATGTTGTTTTATTGGCTAAATTGGTACTTGTTCTGTTGATTTGCTGAAAAGGCCACTGATGAGTCAAGCACGGGCTATGGAGGAGGGACGGGAGAAGGAGCTGTCAGCCACCACGACCTGTAAAAGAAACATCCCTTAAATATTGTATCTTATTAGGACAATACTAGATAAACACTCGGTAGAAACAAAAAGATAAGATCATAAAGCGCTCAGAAGCTTTTAAGGGGCTATACGAATGAAACTGGCGCCGCCAACCTATTTACACTGATTGTAGCGAAAATATGATTTTTGAAGAAAATAAAACATTTCAGACTTAGATCCAAGTAAATTAGATTTTTCAAGATGCAATACAATATTTCTAACACGCGACAAGTAACAATAATGTTAATTATTGCTAAAAACGGCCACTTTTAGGAATATTGTTACTTATCGCGTGTTTTATATATTGTATTGCATCTTGAAAAATTCAATTTACTTTTATCTAAGTCTGTAATGTTTTGCTCGTCGTGTCGTATTTTCGCCACAATCAGTGTAAATAGGTTGGCGGCGCTAGTTTCATTCGTGTAGCCCCTTAAATATGGTGTTTCCGTCGCATGCTCCGTATTAGTAGGTATGTAGTGAATTAAGGTACCGGAGGCCCAATTGGGGGGAAAGGGGTTTTAATTGAATTCCATCAGTTGATCCGTCTGCTCGTCTGCCATCTATCACATTAAAAAAAAACAAATCACCGAGACCACAGCCTTCAGTATTCAAACGACGCAAGGAGGGGATCTTTCGTACCCATTTCCACAATAAAAAACTTACTAAATTAGACAAACATAAATTTAAACCAAGTGCTACCTTACTTACAGGCAATTGTGAAGTGTTGTGCGTTAAAAATTCTCACACAGTTGGCGACTCCCTCTTTAGGTTGTAACGTTATACGTACATGTTTACTTTAAAATAATAATAAAAGGC